>DWRA01001885.1:0-15493 GCA_018250295.1 Spathilepia clonius
TGTGTGTCCATGGCACCCACGACACAGGATTTCCTAATCCTACTGTGGGGCTGTGAGTGTATAAAGCGTCTTTTTTTAAATTATCATATCTCATGGAGACTGCAATTTGCATTTTACTTTGTATATCATTTATCTATATCTTTTATCTTTATAGATCATTTAAAAAACATGGCACGTGTCTTTCTACACCGATCGGTAGGTATTTGCTGCCAGTATTTTAGAAACTCAATCATCCGTTCTTACCTTATTTTACGCCGCAATGCCTCCAGCTGCGTTTTTTGTAACAAAAAATATAACATCTATTTGTCTTGGTAGTTATTTATTTCGTCATTTAATACACATTCTATTTCATTGCGTTTAATGAGAATCCGATTGTACTGTATAGAATATATGTATGGATTTAATTTAGTGCTTAAAAATCGAAAGAAATACCTATAATAAATATATTGTTTGAGTAAATCTACCTACTAAATAGATAACATTCAAAGTTTTATAGATGATAATTACCAAGAACGTTAATGTAAAATTGACATCATCTTCAATTTATTCCTGTCCTGTTGCTGAGCAAGGATCTCTTACTAGATTAAGAGGAGTTTAGTGTACCATTGGCTTAACGCTAATTGGTAGCCATTACACAAGTTTCAGAAGCTTTTTTACAAATATTTCCTACCCGACTGTGTGATGTTACACAGGCTTGTGTTCTTCACTATTCATAACTGGATCAAGCAGAAATATCAGAAGTTTGCTTTTACGTATTAAGCAAGGTCACAAGCGAAATTACATAGACTTATCGGGAAATTTCAGTTGTAGTGACCGTATCTATTCGCGGTACTGCGATGCATTAATAAAGCCAATGTTAAAATACAAACTCGATAAAAACCCAATATTTTTAACACGTATTCAAAATATTGTCTCATCGAATCTGGACACGTGTCAATTTTTTTAGGCAAATCGGATAGTAGAAAGTGGGTTGAATTTAAGTTATAAGATTCCCGTATTTAGCTGTAAGTATTACAGTATTATTACTAAAAGCGTGTTTAAAATATGTAGCTAATGTGTGTAAACATGTAGCTTCCATCACGTATTTCTTCACTGTTGCTCAAGCGACAATTATTTTCAAAACTAAACTGTAAATTATACTCAAAATTTTAATCGGGCCCTACTCCATTAGTACTGTTCATTTGCCGATGCATTTACGCCCTTTTACAAATAAGGGACCCGAATCGGTGATCATCGAAGTGTGTGAAGGGTCCGAAACTTCGACAGCTTGGGGCCGCGTGTGGATGGGGCTTAAAACGAGATTTTAAAAAATATAACGCTCGCAACGATTGGATTATGCGAAATAGTTTTCGAAAATGAGTTAGGCCGTTAAAACTTTAAGTTTGTTTTGAGTGGGTGGAGAGGTAAAATCGATTCAGGGCTATATGTTACGTATTAAATATCGAATATTATTGGATTTTTAAGACATTTATCATATTTTTTGTAGAAATATTGATGAAAAAGAGTATTTTGCTGTTTTTTTTTTATATTGTTGTTCCAGTTGATTATCTGTCAAATAATAAAAAACTGAAAGTTTCGTTAAAAGTGGCATAGGCACCACAATATTTACTTCATACGCTGCCATAATTCGCATTAATCTGGTACACATTTTTATAATAAAAAAATATGATCTATTCTTATACAAATTTTATATTTGTGGGTACCTTACCACTGTACTCAATAAATAATTAATTATTATTTTATGGAATTAAATTCTTTATAGATTTTCAAGATTACAAGAAAAAAGTAAAAAATATATTGCAATGAATTAGAATTGCTTTACAATATGCCGTATACATCTATATACTAGTAATAAATTCGATCCTCTACAAAGATATAGAGACGTATTTAGACCGGCTCATTTTCTCAGACCATGTAAATGGAGGCACAGAGGAGAAAATTATAAAATTACAACGATAGCTTCGTCGGTTATCGAGTTTCGCGGGGCGCGGGGCAGCAGCCCTAGGAACTAGGGCTGGGCTGTAGGTTATCTATTTTATATATTTAATTTCTCTATTTATTAATTTCTGTTGATTTTAATATGTGTATACTCGTGATTTTCAGGTTTTTTCAACTTAGTACAAGGCACGATTTCTGGTTTACAGTTAAAGTTCCAAAAAGGAGATTTAGATTTAGACAAAAAAGGTAAAAACGTAGTATAGAAGGTCTAAATAGGTATAAATTGAGTCACCGCGCTAATTAAATAAGGTACCAGATAAATTACCTACCAGCATAAATTTTACATCGGTTCCTTTAATATCAAATAAAGACTTGATTAATATGTTCCTATATTCATTTAACATAATGAAGGTGATTTAGTGAACGTTATTACAGAGTAAAAAGGTTAAGGTCCTAGTGTCTCAATATGTCAGGCTTTGTTATATGAGACGTTGAAGTACCTACATACATATAAGTATGTAATATAATTTTTGCAATCATATGAAATCTGTTAGTAATTCTTAAATTACTTGTTACATGAAAAATCATAGATATAGAATAAATGGTTTATCGAGGGACTTGTGATGTACCTATTCAGATTTTTTTTTTTTTTGAAAAGCTAATTCAAATGAAAATTTCCAAATTATTTTTGTATATTGAAGTGCCAACCCTGTTTATAGATCATGTCGCGCGCGGGCGTTCTTGCGTCACTCTGACAGTTGACAGGTGTCACTTGGGATGCGCGCGCGCACCTCATTACCTACAGACAAGGCGATAGATCATCTAGCAACGATAGTGTTAGAGATCCCCCCGCCATGGTGGTCTTGCGCACGTTAGAACAAAGGGCTATTTGGTTGGAAAATGGTCGATAGTGTTATCGAGTAACTTAAATTGCAAAATTAGACGTGAAATTTAGTAAAAAAAAGATTTTTTGCTGTACAAAATGCTTACATTAGTAGTAAGAGATTTGTTCAAGAAATTCACGCACTACGTAGCTACATATATTGTATTTAAGAAAAAATGGTCTAGAAATTGATAACGTAGTATTACTAGAGTTTATTGAGTTTTTATAAGTATGCAACGCGAAAAAGTTTAACTAATTAACCTTTTAAAATTAAAATTTACAGTGTATTAAGCTTGCAAAACCACTACGCGCATAAAATAAATACAATATTCTGGAAATTATCGATAAATTTTTGATATTTTTATTTGAAATATTTGATACAAAACGAAAGGTGACTGTTACAAAACGCAAATCGTCAGGAAAAAGTTCCGATAAATTGTCATAGATGCTTCAAAGGAAAGTGGCACTCCTATACAGTTTTCCATAGCCTTTCAACATCAACCGATAGCAGACAAGATCCGGACAAAGCCATTACGTTGAATACAAATTCCGACAGATCCAAGGGTAGTAGGGGACGAGCCCTCGGAATTAGAATTACTATTACCTACATTGGTATTATCTATAAACATTTTAACGTACACGCTTAACCCGCGGAGACCCGAGTTTGATTCCCCGATGAAAAGCGGTTGCCTTGGGGTGCGGTTTGGTTAGGGGTGGTTTTTTGCAATTCTCTTAGGACGCCGAGATTGGATAGTTCATCGGGCCATCAGGGTTCATTATGACTGTTAAATCGTTTTCGGTGATTCTGTTGTAAGTAGTTTTACGTTTATCTATTGGTACAAATAGAAAACAATAATTTATTCGTAAAGACGATGTAGATAGCTTTTTGTATAAAAATTATATTTTATTTAAAATCAATTTAAAACCTATCTACGTAAGTGAATGTGAAAATTTTGTAACAATCATTTTTTGATTATTTAAAAACGTAGGAGGTAAGTATTATTTCTCATAAACTACTCTGTTATAGCGTTAAAGTTTTGTTTGGATCGGTTAAGTACTTTTGATATGAAGGAACAATCCTTAAATTCACTTCAAAAATTTTCAGAGAAACAAAAAGTTAAAAAATATCTTCTTACGTTAGTCTTGTTTTCTAACAAGACTAGAAAATAGCAATTACTTCAAAACTATTGGCATTTTATTTGTTCGTAAATATATACATAGCTGTTAAATGTTCCATCAATGATCTGGTGAACGTTATTAATCACAATATCTTCCACCGCCCCGTAATTACAGATACGTTTGCACGCGCGGCGACGTGGCGAATAAATGAGAGTCACTTCGCGTGACGGAGGGATGGCTGCAATAGAAAATATACCCACAAACCAGCCCCGTCGTTTATACGCCAACAAAACAAAGCTTACTTTTTTCCAAGTGAAATAATTTATTATAATGTAAAAGTTCCGTTTGAATCGATTCAGTAGTTTCCAAGATTATCCCGAACAAGCAGACATACAGCTAACAAAAAAAAAACGAAAAGCTTTTGTCACGTGTTAGTATTGTAGAAATAATCCTGCAAGCTTAGAAAATGATTATTAAAAAATACTGAAATTGTATTGTAACTATAAAAGATACTGGCAATGATCTAATAAATGGTAAATTAATAGCAATATCGTCTTCCACCGCCCCGTAATTACAGATACGTTTGTACGCGCGGCGACGTGGCGAATAAATGAGAGTCACCTCGCGTGACGGAGGGACGGCTGCAATAGGAAATATACAAACATGCCAACCCCGACGTTTATACGCTAATAAAAGGAAAATGGGACTTGTTTTTGGAGTATCTTTAGTTGATAATAAAACTGAGAATGCATTTTTATGTACTTATCTTTAATTAATAACATAGCTCAGACAGTATTTTTATATGTACACGTTTTGTCAAAAAATAATATCCGTTTTTAAACCACTTGTCTCTTCATTTGACGTATTTTTATCTGCTCATTTAGAATTGCCAATAAAATTATTAATTATAAATAATGCTCATTTGTTGTAAAATAATTTTACGTAAAAAGAGTTAATATTGTTATCAAATACTCGTAGGCACATAAGAAAGCATTTTAAAACAAACAGACAAGACACAAACGGAAACTATGATTTCTCAAAACGAATGGAAACGGATTTCTCACGAGAAACGAATGAAAACTATTGTCGCTATTAACTTATCACAACAAATATTGGCCAACGACTTGATTATCACGATGTTTGTTCACGTGACCAGAAATTGGTTAACAATTACGACTTTATTTGATTGGTGACGATAAACGCAGTCAATAGCTAATTACCTACACAAAATTGAAATATTGCAATGTTGATAGAGCACTTTGCATAAATACTCATTCAAATTAAATGTCCAAATGTTTCGGTTTATTTGGTGATTACAGTTTGAAATGCAGCGATTTGTTTTCTTCGTTGTGAAATGTTAAGCCTGGTTAATTTATAATGGCTAATTGTGCTTGTTTTGTTACTTTGATTTCAACTAGTGCTTATATTTTGGTTTGATTTTAAATAATTCATAGACTTCCGAATGTGACACACGTAATAAAAACCATGAATTAATAAAGATACATTCGGTGAAATTATAGTTTGATTTTGTCCGGGACTAATACCAATCAAATAAAAGATTATACAGTAAGAAATATATTTTGTGACTTGCAAAAAATTCTATTAACTGAATCTTAAGTCGTTAGAATTCGTTTCGCATTCGTTTGTGATAAGATCCATCAATAAAGTGTTTAAGATTGAATTATTTTATACAAATTTTTGGGTCAAAGTCAAGACTTTAACGGCCGATGGGATAAAATTCTTCAAAAGATTTAGGATTAAAATTGTCATTACAAAAATATCGGCTGTAACTTCAAAGATATAGAAAAGAAAAAATCATTCGATGATGGATAAGGCCCGACTTAATAGACATGTAGGTACCTACGTATTAGACATAATCCTTAAAAATAAAACCACATCGTTCTATACAATGTGTATGCAAGTATAATCTACTGTATCGTAACACAGATACTAGAATAAAATAAATTTGCCCGACACTACCAGAAATAAATTGATCCAAAGAGTGTTTACCCTGGTGGTAAACACTCACGCAATTTTTCACAGATCTTTAATATTTCACGCAAGTACGTGACATTACGTCACACCGCCTTACAGTTAAAAAAACCGAAACTTTTTAACTCACTTAAAATAATCTCCAGTTACAGCCTTTTGCGTGACATCGAAAACGAAACCTGGCTACATAAGGCTACGTAATACACGTGACAGAAGCCTCCGAAATGCCTGCCGGTAGCATTTTGGCGGTGTCGGGTTACGTGGACCAGAGCGCTCGCCCGATCACGACTAATTTAAAATTAGGTGTCTCCGAAATGAAAACTTTAGCGCTTTATCTCGTTAGCAACTAGTTCTTTGGAATACGCGCGAGAACGCTAATACTAATATCTAATATACTATTAGTGTTGACGACCCGCGTGGCGGAGCGGTCACCGGTCTGACACGCAGTGGGTTCCGGGTTCGATCCACAGTCAGACAGATATCTAAAGGATGTGTATAGATTTCTGTTCTGGGTCTGGGTGTTTGTGTATTCGTCTTTGTGTGTGTCCATGGCACCCATGACACAGGGAAACCTAGTGTGGGGCTGTGTGAGTGTAGAAATGTGTAGAAAGTATGTTTATATATAAAGACGTATATTGTGAAATAAGTGGGTATATGATTTAATTATTTGTAGCAATATTGGTGTTAAATGGTAACTACCAGTCATACCTTTAGGATGCCGTACGCTGATTAATATTTGTAGGTATTTGCATTTATTTACAGATTACTATTCTGACTAAGTTGGAACGTCTTATGTCTGTAAGTATAACTTACACCCATAAAAATAACTGACTAAATTAAGACGTCTTATGTCTATAAGTATAACTTACCCCCGTAAAAACTAGATTATACTAGTGCAATATACAGCTGCTATTAGACAAAATACGACGCAATTGATATGGCAGTCAAACTACGGACACTAAAACTTTTCAAAATAGCAAGTTGTAAATGGTAGTACCTTTTACGAGTCCATTTCGAGGCCATAACGTCTTATTTCTGCCTAGACTACAACTATTTCTGCCTAACAGGAACAGAGGTGAGTTCTGCTGTTTTCTAGTTTGAAGAGTGTGGTAAGGGAGATATAATTATCCAAGGCGTTCTAACTCAGTCGAAGCATCGTATAGGTAACCGTCCTCACATTTATATTTTGTTGACGTAACATACAAGCATGCAGTCCACCTGATGGTAAGGGACCACTGGCGACCATGGACATTTGTAATCAACCGTAGATAAAATTAGAGTCCTATCTAAGGTCGGCCACAGATGCGTTGCTACTCTTGAGGAGTAAGTTGGAACGCTACAGATAAATAGGTCTCCGTTACCACACCCTTCAAACCAGAATACAGCAGCGCTTAATGCTGTTGTTATTAGGCAGAAATAGGTAAAAATCTTGTCGAAATGTCACAAACGTTGTCACAAATGTTATCACAACTGTCACAAATGTTGTCACGACTGACACAAATGTTGTCACAGCTGTCACAAATGTTGTCACGTTTGTCACAAATTTTGAAAAATGTAAATCTACGGAACCGTCAGTCCGTAACAAGAATTTGGCATCTCCGCATGTGGTTTGAAGCGTGAACGCATTGACACGCACAATTTTTTGCACAATTGGCGACCGGTTAACGTTTTGTTGTTTTAATTAGAACTTAATAAGGTCATTCGCCTCACGACGATAGAGTTTGTATCTTAATTTAGTGTAAGGCAGCTCTACTAAACTTGTTATTGAGTTAATCTCTGTTTTACATAAGATTTTTCTAGATGTCTATTAATATTTTTATGCAGAAACTTGTATACCTGAATATGTCCAAAATAGATAAGTAGTACTAATTATGTATATTTCCAAGGTAAAATTAGATGAAAAACTCATTTCTAACATACAAGCGGGGAGATATTTGAAAATAATTTTATTTTTGCTTTAAAAATTACAAATAATTACTTAGGTACATTAATTTTGTTGGTTTGAATAGAATAGGAACTCCATTGCCTATATATTACTTATGTGACTCTACTATAAGAACTTAATATAATTCGATCAGACATAGTAAACTTAGATGAAATGTTAAGGATGTAGAATGGGTAGTCATGTAGCTTTTTTACTTTTATCTATTGAGATAATTCTTTCACCGTTACAGTTTTATGAAAATTATGCTACACCACTAAAATGACAGGTCTAGTCAAACATTCTGATATATTCATTGGTTCAGGGTTCGATCTCTGGTCAGGCAAACATTGGAATGAGTGCTCTTTATGTATATTGTCATTATACGTTAATAAAATTTATAATAAAGTAAGTTTTAGTATGATGACAAATTTTGAGAAAACATTTTATTTTATTTATATAACAGAGTACAGTTACGAACACAATGCAATTTACAACAAAACACCATAAATGTTCCCGTCTGCTCAAATTCCCACCTCTCGTTTGAAATTCCCGAACATTTCCATAAATATCGCCGGACTTACCATCAATTCCTATGCCATCATAAGCAGTTGACGTTAATCTGTGCGACAAGAACAGCGATACGCAGATCTTCGAATCCCATAAGTGCGAGGGTGACGACAAATGTTTTGTGCACTTATGCGTGAAACGTTGCGTTATAGTGAAGTGGGCAAAAAGACGTATGTGCTACCCTTTTGTTCGCTAAATCCTTAGTCAGTTACTGAAGATGGTTTTCAGTTCGAAAAATAATTTTAAAATAGTAGGTAGAAATAAACTTAATTTATTAATAACTTATCACAGCTTAGCAAAGTTAGTAAACATTTTAATTATATTAGATACAGTTTTTAAAATCATCAAGAATTATCTTTAATAACTTTATAATTTAAAATGATACTTGAGTTTTTTTTGTATATTTGTATCATAATTCAAATTCAAGTTTTACCTAAAATTTAGAATATTGTTTATTACTCATAAACTGATGTACTATATCCTAATTAATGTTTTAAGAGATGGACGATTGATTTGATTTTATTGATTGAGATTAATTGATTGATACACAATGGACAACCTTAAAATCATTTGTTAATTTGACGATAAAAAATAATTTTATTCGTTAAAACGTTTCCTATCTAATATCATTGGAAATCAAAACAATATACAGTACACAGAATTTGGTGGCTTGTGACAATAAGAGTTTTCTAAGCAGTGAATATGTCTTCGTGGTTTTACGTAATATTTCTATCCTATCGAATGCATCGAAATCAAAACCGAGTAACTAGAAATACAGTGTCTGTGTGACAATGAGACGACTCGAGCCGCTAAGGAGCGAACTTGCTCTTACGCCCTTCTACGTGTAAGCCGCAATCGATTGTTCCACGTATTTTTGTCCGCTTTCAGTTGGTAAGAAACATCACGCCCATTCGACCGTTATGACTAGGCGACGCAACGCTGGATAAATACCTATCCCTTTCTAACACACGTGTAAATGCATCGGTCGTGCCTTTCACCTATTTGCCCAGTGGGCCGAGTGCGTACGATACGACAGTCATAAAAATAGCCCCTTTGGCGCCGAATCTTCTAGGGGTTTTCGGTATTTCAATTTTGCGTCCTCTTGTTAGAGGGTAGGTATAGGTGTGTTGTGATCAGTTGGGCGTGGGCCGTTTTGTCATTTGCCTCCGACTTTAATATTGAATGCTATGATTTATGCCGAGAGAAAAATATCGGCTTCGATTTGAAAGATTTTGGCATCTTTCATAATATCTACCTATTTGCTTTACAGTTATTTTCTAGATTATCGTGATATAGTATCGGCTTAGATATTTACTTATGTTTTTTATTGGTGTTTATCTTTCTTATTGATAATGAAGTATCCACTTTTCAATTTTCTATAAGTCCTCATCAAATTCATAATTTTACATTGTATCAAAAAATTGCATCTTGGTAAGAATTAGACGTATAAAATATAATTTACTTCCTTAAAAATGAACTATAATCAATTATCTTATTGTAATTTTGACCAAAATAATATATTATATTAATTAAATATTTAGGACACATTTGACATTGTAATATCCAAAAAACTAGTTTGTAAGAGAATTGTAATAATATTATTGATATTAAAATAAGTAAGTAAGAATTATTTAAAATTTATATTTTGTGTAAACATTGAGGTAGAGGCATCTTGCTGAGACATACTCGGATCACTAATATAAAATGTAACTCTAATATGAAATGTAAGTATCTTCGTATCTACGAAGAAAATCCATTATTTAGATGCCGTCTGACTTACATTGGTAGAGGCAACCATTTTAGTCGTCAGGAGTTGTAAAGCATCTGTGATCGGCTTCAGGTAGAGCCCCTGGTCTACATAAAGTAGGTTATAAATGGACAAGAGCTATAGTGACCAAATACAGCAGATGGGCTGCATGCTAGTTACCAATACAATGTAATAAAAAACAAAAAAAAAATTGCTAATATAACTTCATATTTCTACCATTTTCCATTAAAAACCCAAGTGGCTCAAGTATCTAATTATTTGTCGAATCAACCTACATAGACATCGAGCCGTAGCCATTCAATACGTCTCGAAACCAAACAACAAAACGGCATTGTGTCACTGAGTGTTTACACTATCGAGCGATCCAACGATCCCAGTTTTGACATGATTAACAGAAAAATTGGCTCGTTGAATGGAGAAAAAAAATTACAATATTCGCCTTTCAACTTTTTTTATACGGGCAGATGTCTCTCAGATTGTCCGCTTCGATTACCGATCGTGTCAATTCGAACACCGCTTTATTTAATGTGGGGAGTATGATATTTTTCACAGCGAAATTTTTGTCATCTCATTAATCTCTGTAATAATGAGTGCAGGCGTTTAAATTAATTAATTAATGTCCGTTGTAAGCTATTTTGTAAAGATAAAAGATCGCTTAAGTCATATCGGCAAAACCACGCAGATAGATAAAGTGTCGGTGTGTTTTTGAACGTTAACTTTAACGTTTGCGTTTGTTTAATAAAACTAATGTTTTGAAAGTAGAAATAGGTGCTATAGCTGTGAAACCAGAGAGTTACTATTAGTTCGGTTCATATTAGATTCCGCTAAATACGAATTTCTTAGAATCGGTGCCTAAAGCGTATGTATACTTTAATATTCAAGTATTTTGATTGTTTAAGCAACCCTATTAAGTCTATGACTAAACACGTAATATCTATAAATAACGTAACGTCTGCATAAGACATTGTAAGCGCATTAGAATTACGAATAGAAAATGTATTCATGACTTCTATTAAAATAAAATTTTCATTGAATATTTTCCATTATTTTCAAGAAGTATTATCAATCATTGATATAAAATTCTCAAAACTTAAATCCGAAATCCGTAGACCGAATGTATCTATTTTTTCATCGATTCTAAGCTGACAGTTTATTAGCGAAGCAATTTATTTGTCGGGCAAAATCTTCGAACGAGGATTTATGAACTCCAAACTCTATAGAACTCTATAGACCTATTTGTATGAACGACAGAGCCAATAATGCGATAGAGGCCGACCGAAAATTTTATAAGTTGGTCTATAATTCGCAGAATGGCCTTATCCTATGAATAGGCACTTCTAAAGGTCGGATGGACAATGGGTGTCGGTCCATATGGTCCGGTGAAATAAAATTTTTAATGTCGCAAAATTGGATTAAGGGACAGAATTGTCCCTGGATTTTGTCCGGCTTATTTTGATAGGCGGTACAATGGAGAGCGAACTGCATTCCTAATTAAAATGTTCGAATGTTATGACATGGACAACGTAACGTACGATCTTTTTGTATTGAACAAGTTTGACAAATCAAGGTGAGTGAGTTAATATTATTATAACCAGACGTGTTAAAATGTAGAATTTTGTGCGATTTTATTGCAATACTAACTGTTGTCCGCCGCTTCGTGTATATGAAAAAATTATTTACGTACACATAAATTCATATTTTTGATCATAAAGAGTGGCACTTCGACCAACATTATACATACAAGTCACCCGTCGTACTAGCCGAAATTCGAAGGAATTCGAAATGAAACCTAAACTTGACTTTCACTGAAGTTATGTTTGACATCCATTAACACTTTGGCACATAATATGCGTGTGTGTGTCAAATGCATGGTAGTGTGTGTAATGTAATGATCTTTTGATTGATTTAATGTATTTTTATGCAGTATTTAAAAAAAAATAGCATTCTGCACTCCTTCTCTATACAAACAAACGTTAAAATTGATTTAGCTAAAATTTATCAATCCAGACATATACATAAAAGTTAGAAACGAGTTGTAAGATCTTGAAACCAAACAAATAAAATAATAATTATGACGTAAGGAACGTAACTTAAAGCGATAATTATTCGATATGGCCGACAGATATCGTTAAATTTAGTTGACAATATAATATATAGTTATACAGTCACCTTTTTACTTGCTATACCTATAGATTATAGGCATGCAGACTATTAGTCATACTTCGGTATGCAAATTAACAGATATTTAGTGAAGTAGTTTTGACGTTTTTTAAAGTGTAATTTAATTACAATTTAAGCTGACCTTCGTGATATCTATATATGTACCTATATTGATTACCTTTTGTACATAATTAACTGATTTAATAACTGCCATTACAAAGCAAAAATATTATCGTGTAGGTATGAAATACCTCCACATCTACGAAAGAATTTTAAAGTTATATCTTTGGAGCGTTTTGGATGAATGATGAGTGAGTTTTTTTACATAACCAGCATAAAAATCAACACAATGACGTTGGCTCGCAAATATTGCGGAAAAACTTATTTTTAAGTAGGTACATATGTCATGCATGGGTGACAACGTGGCATAAGTTAGACTCGATGCTTGTATGCTATTTCTATCGTATATAAAAACACATCAGTAACTAAGAAATCACACGGAGTTAAAATTCTGATCGGCAAGTTGTTGGTAAGAATAGTATGCATTCCATATTCGGCTTCAGGGGTAGCAACGCATCTCCGACCAATTTCCAGGAAAATTCCTAATTAGAATCAATTCTAGATGAACCTAGCCAGCAGTGCCTTATAATCAGTTCGACTGAACACGGTAATCCTCCAATTTTATAAAAAAAAGAAACATGTAAACGATGTTTAGACAACCCGCGTGACGGAACAGTCACCGTAGCACCCGAAACTCACTGGGTTCCAAGTTCGATGTCCGGTCAAACAGCTGATTAAATGATAAATTAAGACTTCTGTTCCGGGTCTGAGTGTTTCTGTATTCGTCTTTGTGTGGTTTCATAGTAACCACGACAGTAAAAATTACTTGTAGTATAGTAGGACTATGAGTGTAGAAAGCATTACACATGCGTAAGTTTAGTATAAGAATTAGATTTCTCACTCACTGGGTCCCAGGTTCGATATCCGGTCAAACAGGTGATTAAATCATAAATTAAGATTTCTGTTCTGGGTCTAGGTTTTTGTATTCGTCTGTGTGTTTTTATAGCATCCATGACCGTATAAATCTGTGTAGTAGGCCTAAGTGTAAAAAGCGTTATTTAGAAAGCATTAAAAAAACAAAACCAGTACTCACGCTTGGAATATTATCGTTATTGCACACATTTTCGCTGAGCAGGCGATCCCTGATCTCCCACGCGAAGATCGACGGGCATTCCCGCTTGTAGTCCGCTATCTTCTGGACGACAGGAGTGGTGGCCACGCGGGGCTTAGACCCCCCAATCGCGCGAGGCTTGATCGACCCCGTCTCGTAATATCTGCGTGCAAAGCTGAACTTAGTTTGGATTGTGGAAGTGGATGACAGCGTAAATACATATTTGTATGTGTTTAAAATAAAATAATCAAAAAGCACACAAATAGAGTGAAAGCATAGTAAAAATAAGAAAAGAATATCATTAGGTACATAAAAATTTTTAGATAGATATATTTTGGTAACAATTATTTTGAAACTATAAACAGATACTCAATTTTTGTGTACTGTATTTTGGTATAGAAAAAAAGATAAACAAGTTTAAATATCTATATATGTTCATAAACTTTTGCAAAATTTTGAATTTAAAGATTATGAGGCTTGTTCTTGACGCCATCTCGTGATGTCGAGCAAATGTAATGCAAAGGTAAGCTTGTATTGTAGAATGTTAATATTTGTATGTATTTAAAATTTGAAAGACACCATACGATTTGGTTGGTTAATATTTGGTAATATTGGTTTGGGTATTTGGTAATATTATATATTGTATATTTACATTCTACCAAATATACAATATTAAAAAATATTTTTATGTATATGGTGTCTTTTAAATTTTAAATAGAATGTAAATAGGTATGCAAAGTTAATGCAAGAACAGCAACAATGATTTACTAATTATTATTTTGGTATCACAGCAGACATTATTTTCTATACAATTTCACATTTGTTTTTTTTGAGATGCCTCTGTTTTACTATTCTACAAACACGAGGCTAAATCGACCTCCTCACGACCTAATAATATAAATTGCATAAAAAAATATTGTTATTATTAAAAATTTATTAAAAAATCCACGTTGGATATCTACGGGTACGGTTTTATAGCAAAGAAATGTTACCAGAACAAACAAATTATAAACACATTGCATTGCCTATTGAAATCATAGGAACAGCTTTACGTACTTGAGTGGCATTAGAGCACAATTACGAATATAATCTCCAAAACTATCCCTTGCAAGTACCTATACAAATACATTTTGTGTCCCAAATTTTATTTTGCATCCCTCAAAAAGAAAAGTAAAGGATAATAGGCGTTATTACATCGAAAATAAGGTATTGTGTTGTGTTGTTGGGTGGAAAGATATATTGGTAGATAGGAGGATGTGCTCGAAGGCATTGTGCCGTCGACATGTGTCGAACTGTTTGGCAAATGTCGATAGATGACGGTCGATACGTAACGTGTTGAATTCTGCTTGATAAGGGAATGTAGACGGGATGGATAGACTGGAGTTCTATACCGTGTGAGGCTTGATCGACCCCGTCTAATATCTGCGTACTTGAACTAAAGTGGATGGACGTAAAACAATTTTTATTGAATGACAGCATATAATGACATTTTTTAATTAAATGACAGCCTAAAATAACATTTGGGTTTATTACGTGACCAAGTTGATTTCCTTTTTTTTTGATGACAGCTTTTTTAATAACGACAAATGTAAAGTGTTGATTATTGATATCAGTAACGTTTTAAATTCAGCTTGACAGGGAAATGTAGATGCCATAAAGTGAAATACTGTACTATACTTTTCTGCCTAATTAGAACGATGTTAAGCGGGGTTATCTTCTAGTTTGAAGAATGTGGTGAGGGAGACATACTTATCAGAGGAGTTCTACCTTAGTTCTCAGGATTAGTAACGCATCTGGTTAATTCAAATTATTATATTGAAGTATAGTATATTTGGTAATTTATAGTTCGTAGTACTTAGTATTGTACAAGGGAAGAGCGAGGCCCTCTACTAAGTACTAACATACTTAAAAGGTGGTACCCATCAAAAATGTATAATAATGTACTACTTTTGAAGCAATAAATCTTTTTAT
>DWRA01001886.1:0-15482 GCA_018250295.1 Spathilepia clonius
TTATTAGGCAGAAATAAGTGTGGCGGTGGTGCCGCCGGAGTCGAACTACAAAGGGTTCTACCACCTTTAACTTATTACGTAACGTAAACTTTGTTTTATTGTTAAATGTTAAATATTATATAAATCATACTTGTTTTATTAAAATTCATAAATTAATAATACCAACCATTAAATATCTAATTTATTAATTAATTATGCACCTGCTTTATTAAGTAAGTAGGATTTAACACATTTTTTATTAAATCATAAGGAAGCTATTTGATAATTCATATCAGTAATAGGCACATGATCCATATTTATAAATTCTGTAGACAATAGTTTGTCTACAGAATTTATAAATCGTTAAGCTTCGTTAAGCTTAGTAGCTTAACGACGTAGCTTTTAAAATTAGCAGGCTGAAGTAACAATATGCCATATCACAAGGAGAATCAATAACCAGTGGGAAAGATAAGATCTCCAGTGGCAACCAGCTTTATATAAAACGATTACATGTCGCCAACAGACGAAGAAGCCAGCTACGAACTACTGGATTCAAAGGGCACGAGACCGGTTGGATTGGCGCCAATTAGGGGAGGCATATGTCGAGCAATATCAAGCTGAAAGGCTAAAGGATATCCATCTATTAGCCTCAGTTATTTATGAACAATATTAACATTGCAATATTATAAATTTTAATGTCAGTCACCAACCGCCTTCCAGTTTAGTGTTAGCAAAAGCACCGAAAGAAATAAAATCGGCAAAAAATATAACAGAATGTATTATTTTTTATCCGACTTCCTTTTAAACTTTTGAGTATTTGAAAGCTGTGCAATTACTTAGTTTAAAAAAAACTATGCTGAATAAAACCTGTATCCCATTGTTAGCTTAGTTTTTTGACGACCTTGATTACGTATAGTGTGGCACAATAAGTAATTTGAAGATGGTACAACCTTTTATAGTTCGACTACAGAGGCACCACTGTCACGCCTATGTCTTCTTAATGGCAACAGTATTAAGCGGTGCTGTGTTAAGCTGCTGTGCTTTGTGGTAAGGGAGGTAAACTTATCCGAGGCGTTCCAATTTAGTCCTCAGGGTTAGTTATGCATCAGCGACCGTACTTAGGAAGGATTAGTCTCATCTGGGGTTAATATTTTCTTATATTACAGATGTCTCTGCATGCATCTTAGTTTGTCATTTCTACACAATAAAAAATGTTATTGCCTTGGTTTTTTACAATCGTAGCCTACACTAAGTTTACACAGACAGATTATTATATCGCTAAAATCTAACAAGCTACGCATCCAATTTAGAATTCTTTCGATTTCGGATTGATATAACGGTCATAATGATTATGATTATACCTAAAAATTGATGTAATCATATTTTATGTTATCTTCATAAGATAAAATAAACGATATCAGGCTTCATACATAATTAAACTATGGCTTTTTCTACATGGTTTTTTCGTTAGCTCTTTTCGCAAATCTATTTTTGGCTATTATTGTATATTATACCAGCTGCACCCACAGTTGCACTGGCGTAGACTATGAAGTCATTGTTAATTTTTCAATTTCAATTTACGTACATTTTAGATCAATTATAGTTACGATTTTTTTAATTTTTTTTTATGATTGAATACATTTTGAATGCTACAATAGGTTATTTGAAATTTAGCGGAGCTACTAAAAGCCGTAGTTTATCGTATGTCAACAAATATTACTACGAATACATAAACCTAAACTGGGCAGGCAATTTTCTACACTAAAATAAAAATATATTTTATAGAGGTAGCAAACTAGTTGTGTATTTTTATCACTTTATTACAGATAACGTACAAATTTTAACACCTTAGTTATCTCAAATCATATACAATTAAATAAAATAATTTTTTGAAATCTAGAAAATACTCTACTGTTAAATTGGGTTTCTTAAGATAACACGTTATTGAAGCAAAGAAGCGATATGTACATAGTTAAAAGCGTAGAGAAACAGACGTTGCGGTTACTAATATGTACCTAAGATTAAGGAAGTAGTGGAACTGTCAACGGGTTGCAGATGACTGAATGTTGAATGGCTACAGACCAAGGTAACAGTAGCAATTCTACTACTTACTTTTGTACATCACTTAATCTCCGATGATGTTTACTTAAGTAGCGTCATTATTGACTTTTCTTACAAACTTGTTATTCACTCGCCTTGCTATTGCCTTGGCGCATACAGACATAAATAGTGTAAGGCGTATAAGGAATTTGTGAACAGTCGGGCTTACCTATTGCTGGGACATTATCTTTATTCAGTTCTGTTCGGCCATCGAGAATAGTTCAATACAAAATCAGTGACCGTCAATGAATACGTGAAAAATACACGATTATCTTATCAATGAATTTATAGACATTGTGAATTAAGCAACTGATTGAGGCGGTTCATTTCTTAACAAAATGTTCGACGTTGAAGGCAAGGTAGTTTTGATCACGGGGGGTGCGGCCGGCATTGGTGCTGGTGTTGTAAGGGCTTTGCTGGATGAAGGGATAAAGGTACGTCTTTGCAAGTTGAATCTCATAGTTTCATTTTGTCCAAAAGTACGTTTGGCATTTTAATCATTTTATCTTTCTAGCAAAGATTAGTAATTACAGACATTGAGCGTGCCAGACACGGGCCGTAGCAGACAAAGTAATATTTTTTATACATACTGTGTTATTGAAATGTTTTAATGTAGAAATTCTGTGAGTGTAGAAAGCGTCTTTTGGCGTCTTTAATTTCAAAAAATAAAATATTTCAATAAGTTTAAAATATACGTTCCCAAATATTGTTAAAGTCAGCATATGCTTTGTAAACTTTTTGAGATTTACAATAAAGTAGAAAAAACGCGTTATTTAAAGGTGTTAGAACGTTTTGAGGTTCGACTCCGGTTATACCTGCGCCACACCTATTTCTTTCAAATAGCAACAGTGTGGTAAAGGAGATTCACTTATCCGAGGCGTTCCAACTTAGGCCTTAGTAGCAAAGCATAAGTGGTTCACCTTATGTAAGACTCAAATCTTATCTGGGGTTGACCACAGGTGTACATGGGCAGCAGTGGCCACTTACCATCAGATGAACTACATTCGTTTGCTACTTTAATGCAATAAAAAGTAGATAATTGGTATTTGTATTACTAAAAAAAACAGTTATTTTGCTATTACAAACAGAAAATTTAATTGTATCTCTATAAAATTTAAAACTTTTATAAAACTAGCCAAATTACTTGTTTAGTTTCTTTACCTTTTAACAGGTAATTCAGTAACAATAAATCATTAGGTACTAAGCTATTAGTAGGTATTAGTTTGACGGAAAAATTTACAAATGGCTATAACTGTCCTATGACTATCTTCTCTCTTAAAAATTCTTCTTCGCATATAACGATGATTTAAGCTGAGTTAGATTATTGCAAATCGCATGTGGAAGACTAACTGATAATTATAATTATGGTTAGACATGGAAACATTACTTTTTGTAAGTACCGCCAGGTTGTAAGATAATTAGACAGCTTATTAAGTAATTAATGATCGTTATCTTATTAAATTAAAATGTGTCTTATCTTTACAGGAATTGATTTTTGAGTATTATTTCTAATTTATTAATATTAGGAAGCGTCGTTAAATTGATATATGCCGAGATTGCTGTTTATTATGTTATGCTTCTTTTGGAGTATTTTCTTATGTAACGTGTACTAATGATTGTGGTCAGCGCGAAATCAGTTTTGATTTTCCTATCCAACTTTTCAAGCAACTGGATCGAATTATCGGTTATTAAGCAATTAAAACCCATTATCGCGAGTACTCGTTACATAACAAAATATGTCAACTCCGCGATAATATCAGTCTTAATTTTTTTGACGCATTGGAAATAATGAAGATAGAGTATTTTTACAAAGTGCGCATATTGACATCAAAAATCGACACCATAAATCTGTGCTCAACGCCATCTAGTTGAAGCGTTAAGTTAATAAGGTTTAGCAAAGAAGGAATGCAAGTCACATGACGAACTGAGTAGTTTGATATTGTCAGTGCGAATGCGTGTGCTAATAAAATTAGTAACTTTTTATTTGATTTCATTTTAACGTTTTTATGAACTTGTACTGGCACGAGGGATGAAATGTTTGGAGCTATTTTTTTTACGACAAAGATGTACTCTTTATTTAGTGCGTACAGAAGTACACACACACGTTTTTATAAAAACAGTAACTCCGATGACAACACCATAAGACTGATTTAAAATTAGTATTACATTGATTTAAAGTTACATAATTACGTGAATAAAATTCTGTAGTAGATAGGTTGGTAGTTGGACTGTCTTCATTTGACTTTTGATAAAACGATTTGTTATCTTTATTCTTTATTTAGTACATATTTTTATCAAAACATTTCATTGTACCTACGACTATGGTTGTATTCATATTTACACGTAGTTCTGTTTTTAATACGATAGGGATGATTCTCATTATTGATGTGTAAAGACTATAACTAACTACTGTAACCATATGTAGTATTACTATATAAAATACCACTTATACATAATATGTATTTGATACTAAATGAGGACATATTATATAGCCTATTTCTTACATATTGTATATTTTTTGAAGAAATAAAGGATCAGCTAGATTAAACTTTCAAAGTAATCCTAATATTATTTCAAATTAATGTCCAATATGAAGTCAAACATTTGGCGTTGGTACTACATTGTACATATAAGATAATAGGTAGAATTAGACATAAATTAAAGTACTATATTTTATGTCTACAGCATATCACAATATTGGACATATCTGAAGAAAACGGAAGAGAATTTCAAGATGAATTAAATAAAAATTACGGAAGTAAAGCTTTGTTTAGGAAATGTGATGTTTCTCAAGAAGATCAATTACTGAATGCTTTCGAAACAGTTACGAAAGAACAAGGATACATAGATGTTGTTATTAACAATGCTGGAATTTTTAATGATAAAATATATGCCAAAGAAATTGAAATTAACCTGGTAAGTTCTTTTGTGTGATGTGTTGAAACATAGTCCTCAGGGATGGTAATGCCATCTTAATTGATCTCAATTAGGACTGTTTGCCAAAAAGCCAGAGGTTCTCAATTAAGCTTGATGTTTTCATGTTTTTTTTAAAGACAGTAATAATTAAATATTATGAAAAGATTTTTAAAAATTAATTTGATTGATCATTTAAACTCCGTATAACATTAAGTGTACGAGAAAGTCAGGTCGCTGTCTAAAATTGTAAAATTGTTGATAATGATAATTACATTCAAATATTATTCTTATTTACCAATTATACCACTTCTGTTGCTTTGAATAGTTCTGTCCTATCTTCAGACTTCTCTGATCAGAAGTACGTTGCAAGCTTGGGAGCTTATGCGCAAAGATGCAGGAGGAAGAGGGGGTACCGTTATCAACGTCGCATCGGTTGCTGCTATATGCTCCGTTCCTGTAGTACCAGTGTACAGTGCAACTAAAAGTGCGGTTCTCAAGTTCAGTAACACGCTGGGTGTAAGTTTCGTTTATCATGAAATTAGTAAGATTACATGCAGGCATTAAGTTTATTAAGTAACCGCTGCTGACATGGTCGTGGTATTAGTTCTATCTTATTGAAAGTTATTTATTTATTAATTATATATTTATACTTATGAATTAAAAACTGAGCATGCAGTTCAAAGACGCCCATGGACATTTGTAATGAATTCCAGAGGTCGGCCACAGATGCGTTCCTGAGGACTAAGTTGGTACGTCTTGGAGAAGTATATCTCCTTTACTACAACATTCATACCAGAATAAAGCAACGCTTAACACCATTACTAACTTTTTATGGTTATAACATATTCATCTAGCTATGTAGTTTACGCATTTACAAAACAAAATTTAGCAACTAATTGACTATGTATGTACTCTAACTCTTATTGTAATTTTCCGGAACTCCCTCAGAAAATGAACATTTTTATTTTATTATTCCTAATAGGTTATTGTTGATTTTTAAAATTTTTTTAAGTATATTTTCTTTTAAATTCTTCACTGGTATTTTTAAGAAGCTCAGTCACATTTATGTTATTCGGAAATTTTGGGAAATATAATTAACCTTCAAACATTTATAACGCTACAAAGGAGATTTTAATTATTTAAAAATGTTTTCACTTTGGATGATAACAAAATTTGAGCTTTTCTACGTGAAATTACGATTAATAAAATAATAATATATAGTACCTTTTACGTATATTAGAATACGGGAATCATATCGTATGTTACAGAGCGGAATTGCGGTAAAATATGATTACATAGTTGGTCTTAAATTGGAGAAATAAGCGATCAACAAACCTTTCTTTTTTTCAGAATGAAAGTCACTATTCAAGAACAGGTGTTCGTATAATCGCATTATGTTTTGGAGTCACCGTTACGAAATTAATAGACCCAGAAACAATTTACAGCTTTGACCAAGTTATCGAAAAGCAGATACCAGTCGCGTTAAACAATTTAAACTCGCAAACGTAAGTAATTAGCATAGAGATCGAAGTACTATATAGTACTTTAGCACGTAGCATCTAGATGGCATTTAGCTATAATTTTTTTGTTTCTTTATTCGAATGCAATGTACGTCACATCGGTATGTCAGTCAACGACTCAGTTTACCTACGTTATTATATTGATTAACTTAGCGTTAACACAACATACATATAATTAAGATTTACCTTATCACCATTTAATATCTCTGCACGACTGTTGCTACATATAATTCACCGATTTTAATTAGCAGTGACCGTCAAACAAAGCAAGATTTTTGCCACGATTAAACTTAGTTTTTGGCATTATGGACATGTTTGACGTAATTGTGAATACATCAGATTTCTGAAAAAACACAGTAACTATGTTACTTCGTCAGTAGGTATTTACAAATGCAACTGAATCGCCGTTTTAATAAATATCAACTTATTATCTTGTGGTTTCAGAGTTGAACAGGCAGCACGAGGATTGGTAGAGGCGTACAAAAAGGGTAACAGCGGCAGTGTGTGGATCGTGACGAGTGGGAAAGCGGCGCAAGATATAACTGATAAATACACACAAAGTATGGAAATATTTGATGATGTTGTTTTCGATTAGAAAATTAACTATCAGTACTTTAGGTTATTTAATATTGTCATAATATTTTTATGTGTACGTTAGGTAGTTAATACATTCTATATAACAATGATTTTTTGTTGTGTAAGTCATTTGCCTGGTTTTTATTCTGAAATATATGTACACTCATTTTCTTTTATCGTGGTGTTAAATTTTGTTTATTATAATGATGTTACTGCATTTTTAAGTATAAAAAGTGTGTTATTGTAGTTTTCGTCTAATAATAATAATTCAATTTTTTTGAGCTATAATAAATTGGTAATGTATATTTTCTTCGTACGATTACATTTTATATTTAAAACTCGTAAGGAAATAATTGTGGTTAAAGTTACAGTAACAGATTTTGTTCGACAAAGATAAATACATATTGATATATTTTTATTATTTTACATACGAATTAAATATTTTCTAAAGTAAATCACATGTTTCCCTGTCTAAGAAATTACTTAATTATGGTTAAAAAAACACAGTCGTCTTATTTACGCTCTTTCGCGCTATTTGACGATACGGATTATTTATGTATATGTATAATATATCTAAAATCGAGTTTCAGTGTATTATTTTTGCTATATTTGTAAACGTTGTATCCAATACTATGAGTTGTTCATTGAACATTTTATGACCAGTAAAATACAGTTTCTAATCTCAGATATTGTGATTATGTTGTCAATATGGGTAAATGTACCTACGTATGTTCCTAATACGTTCTACTGACATCAAATGCAATGGCCAGTCTAAATAGATACTATCATTAACATGAGTTTACTTTTAATGTGTTTTTGTTACGTACATGTTTCACGTTATCATAGTGACATATTAAAATATATAAAAGTTTCTATGTTTAATTACAACCGTAACGCGTATTGACATCCTCACACATATTCACATTATCCCTTTGATACATTTCTGTATGTCTTTCAAGGCGATTTATTTTTAAAGTAACAAAATACACTTTATTTCAATGCAATAATTTGCCACAGTGAGTGACTAAACGCGTAGTATTGTCGTTGTTATAGTGAAACAATTGAATTTCTCAATCTTGCAAACTTTTGAAATAGTGTCTTATTTACTTACTAAAGCTATTCCCATATAATATGAAATCAGTGAACGCGTGTAAAATATATAACTGCATTATCGATGAAATTGTAGATATTGTGAATTAAGTAACGGTCGCAAGTGGACCATTTCTCAACGAAATGTTCGACGTTAAGGGCAAGGTAGTTTTCATCACTGGAGGTGCGGCCGGCATTGGAGCTAGTGTCGTAACGGCTTTACTGGATGAAGGGATAAAGGTACGTCACTAAGAGTCCCATAAAGTTCTAATGTAAAAAAAAGAATTGGCCAAATTAGTCCAGGCGTTGTTGCGTTATGCGCTTCATTTTGCGATTCATTTTTGTATAATAGATTTTTAGATTTTAGGTGCCTTGGCACGTTATTTAAAGGGATACCAAAATTACTTTATAACTATTGATTATTTTAAATACAATATCTGGTATTAATATATAT
This sequence comes from Spathilepia clonius, assembly GCA_018250295.1. Lineage (NCBI taxonomy): Eukaryota > Metazoa > Arthropoda > Insecta > Lepidoptera > Hesperiidae > Spathilepia > Spathilepia clonius. The sequence continues at coordinate 8,635 of DWRA01001886.1, forward strand.
GTATTATAAATTTAAAAGATATAGAAGTAGGCATCCGGCATCAAACTTACAACAAAGTAATAAAATTTATCTACGTAACATTGTCATTTTAATAGTTTCTTGTACATACTCACTATCAGTAATTACTTATAATATGATAACGACGATGTAATTTCTAGATATAATGCAAATCATTCCCTGGCAGGATACATTTTGACTTATTATTTCTTATAAAAATATAAATAAATAAGATAGCACACAGAATTATATATTAGTAGTAGTATGTAGTAAATATAAATTAAACTAGTAAGTTTTTCATTTGCAGCATATTACAATATTAGACATATCTGAAGAAAACGGAATAGCATTTGAAAAAGAATTGAACAAGAAATACGGACGTAAAGTGAAGTTTATCAAATGTGATATTGCTCAAGAAGATCAAGTACTTAAAGCTTACAAAACTGTTATAAAAGAACAAGGGTACATAGACGTTGTTATTAATAATGCCGGAATCTTCAATGATAAATTATACGTCAAGGAAGTTGAAATTAATATGGTATGTTCAACCGTCTATATGAATAACGTGGCGAAGCGAACATTATATATAACATTACATAGTACATTATATGTATAATATGCTCCGATTAATTCCTTAGTTTAGCGACTACTCAAGTATCTATACCTTTTTTAAGTAACTAAAGAGGTGTGGCCAACTCAGTACAACGTTTTGTGGTTTTGTTAAGGATAGTAATCATTTGGAAATAGTATTTTTAATGTATTTTATTTATTATTAAAATGTCTTTTATCATCCTGATTAATTATTAATATTAGAAAGTCTCAAGATTTTTCGGTTTAGTTGAAATTTGGGGCGATTATTTTTACTACATTTGTTTAATAATAGTAACAGTTTATTTTTAATTTTAAGTTTCTAATTTTAGACCGGCGTAATCAGAAGCACTCTACAAGCTTGGGATCTAATGCGTAAAGATACAGGAGGTAGAGGAGGTACGGTTATCAATATCGCATCAATTGCTGCCATAGGTCATTTTACTGCAGGGCCAGTGTACAGTGCAACTAAAAGCGCGATCCTCAAGTTTAGTACATTGTTGGGTGTAAGTATTCTTGCTATGAATTTTTGTGGTAGAACTAGTAGCGTTACTAGCACGGTACAGGTACCTGTAGCAGATAGCAGTAACTTAGCCAACTTACCAGGTAGACTTACTAATATGTGTGACTTGCTATGTGAATGTTTTTGCCATTTGGGTACGAAGTCCTAAAAATAATAAACTAGTGATCAATAAAAAACCCTTCTGTTTTTTTCAGGATGAAATTCACTATTCAAGATCCGGTATACGTATAATTACATTGTGTTTTGGACTCACCCTTACAGGATTAGTGGAGCCAGAAGCACTATACAGCTTTGACCAAGTAATCGAAAAGCAGATTCCAGGGGCGTTTAATAGCGTAAAATTACAAACGTAAGTTTCATCGTGACCACGATCCACGCATTTGGGTCGACATATCGGCAAAGAAACGTATCGTGAATACCCGTAACATAACAAAATGTATCTAACAATTCCGCGGTATTATTAGTTTTATATCATATATCGAAAACATTATTTATACCGTTAAGCTTTCGTTTTGGTATTTTGATCTCAAACGTTGGATCTTGATAAGGGTATGTGTTATTCTTCACGTATTTTTTTGTAAATTGCACCAATGTACCTCTGGATGACGAAAGTTACGTCTCCCTTAAATCAATCTTATTACACCCCTTAAACTAAAATTTGAACAACTTCTTTAAGATAGTATGATGTTAGATTTGGTGTCTTTGATTATTTGGTTTAAATTGCCAGTGATTGACAAACAAATGAATATTGTGCCTCTTCTCCGGCATTTTTTATGACATGTCTGTCGAAATTGGGATTTAGACAAAAACCGAAATACTGGTACACCACTGGGGAACAAAAATACTAAATCAATAATTTAAATAACTTCCCACCGTCACAGATATCCTATTAATTGTTTGGCTAATGGTTTCAGATCCGAACAGGCAGCACGAGGATTGGTAGAGGCGTACAAAAAGGGTAACAGCGGCAGTGTGTGGATCGTGACGAGTGGGAAACCGGCGCAAGATATAACGGATAAATACACACAAAGTATGGAAATATTCAACGATGTTATTATGCAGTAGGAAAAATTAGAAGTTGTTACAATTTATTAATATTTTTTGTCGTCATAGTATTTAAATCTATATTGTTTTATATACAACAATGTTTTTTCTGATACATCTTTTTTGTCGGGTAAAATATATTTGGGAAAATATAGTAGGGATATAGATTTTATCATTTACCTGTGTTGTAATTATTGGATATATCTTTTTGCGCTTTTGAGAAATATACCGAAGTGTATTATCGCTGTTGTTATTTAATATAAAAGTCCAAAATGATTATTAAAAAAATAAATGAGTGGGTAATATATTTGAATTTTGTTTATTTTTCGTAAAATACAATTTATAATTATAGGACCGTGAAAAGAAAAAAAAAAGTATTTATAATGGGTAATGTATAGTTATGGTAGGTACCTGTATTTTTTAAATAAACGCTTACGTCAAATATTGTAGACAAGATACATAGTTTAAAAAGAAATAAACAAACTTCATACGAATAATAAATGAGTTTTAATGATATTTAATTAATATAATTATTATAATTTATTAATTATAATTACTCTTTCCTCAGCACACATTAGGTACACTGTAGGTACACATTTATTAAAATATATAATTTTATTTCTATGTTATTACTTTTTTGTTACTACATAGTTTTTATTTTGAATTTAATTTAAAATAAATTTACCAACTATGAGTGCAAATTCTAAAGACTTAGTTACGATGATATTTTGTAAAGTAAATAGGTTACCTAATATCTTTATATAATGTAATAGTTAGTACATCGGTTGATCTCGTTACTTTTAGACGACTAAAATTGGTGATGTTACATTCTTTATTTAAAAAAACCGAATCATATGTTTCACTTCATTACTTTGGAAATAATATATAACAGCAAGTTTTTTGAAAATGGTCTGGATTTTCTATACCTATTCATAAAAATTCATAGATTTTTATGTACGTTAATTAAACTTAAACCGAGTTAAATAACGTATTTGGATGGTAAACAAAGAAAACATTAATTGTTGCGTTTGACCCCGGCTACTAAGCTCAATTACGCTGCTGATCGGTTTGATATTTCTGTGAGCATTTCGAATTAAGTGAACCTACATTTTATTTTTGTGATCACTATCTGGTTAAAGTCGTTATGTTAAGCATTATTTACATATGAGGCCATCATTCTAGTCCTCAAGAAATACAACGCATCGGCTTTAGGCAGAACACCTGTTAGAGTTGGTTACAGATGTCCATGGACGGAAGGATCATTATCAAGTGGACTGTATTCTCGTTTGCTACTTTAATGTTATAAAAAAAAAGATTGTACATGCAATTTGTGTAATATGAAATTATTAGTCAACCTTTTTGACATTTTTCTCTTTCTCTCTATCAATCTGTCTTGCTGTCTATGTATCTATCTATTGGTTTATTTGTTGGAGGTTATTTTCGAATTGGCTTGATTCATTTTCACGGGAGTTTCACTGGCAGATAACGGATATAATAAGGATTAATTTATGCTATTTTATTTTATATGTTTGAGGGTTCCACACCCTTTAAACCTACCGCGCGCGGCAATATTCCAATGAACAGCAATCAACGACAGTCGACACTGCCGCACTAATTAGGATAAAAACCTGTGATCAACCTCACGTAGCAGATCTAATTGAAACTTATTTGATTACAAATTTTATACGATAATTAATATTAACCATTATTATTAACTCCTGTGTATTTGCATCCGAAATTGTCCTTCCTTAGCACGTAAATCATAAAAAAACACCATAATAAATATATAAAAAGTTGAAAATGCCTAATGCTCCCACCTAATCATCGTTCTAATTTATTCCGCCACTGAGAATAGTACTATATAAGTCCAGTACGCTTGATGAATCCGTCTAAAATATACCACAGTTTTTAACATCGCACATTAATAACAAAATGTTTGACGTCAAGGATAAAGTAGTTTTGATAACTGGAGGTGCGGATGGCATTGGTGCTTGTGCTGTAAGGGCTTTGCTGGAAGAAGGGATTAAAGTAAGTCTGTGAAAGTGAGCTACCATGGAATTTGTAATTGTCACGCATACACGTAGGCGCCAATTATATCACAAGCCTAAATTAATCTGTTAGTTTTTTCAGCAGAAATTAAAACACGTTTTAGTCATTTTTACCCTCATAAAATAACAATGAAACGCTAATTTATAATAATGTAAATTTTAATTAATTAATGAAGTATATAAGTTTGAATGGCGCTTAAACTTTTGTGAAGAATTCCTTGTAACACAACCTTGTTACATACCGATATAAATTAAGATAGGTTTGGTTACTGAAATTGCAAATGGTAAACAAATTTAAATATAATTATTAATATTTTTACTCACATAAATCTTATGGTTTAACAAGTACCACTAAGCAGAGAAACGATGCGATAATTCAATTAATAACGAATGAGTTTCAACTTAATAAATAAAACCCTACCTTACAAGGACTCCTTTCTAAAATTACTACACATATACGGGCTAATATATATTTTATTAAAAAAAGATATACTTCAATAGTGATACTATCAGACCTACATGACGTTCCAAAAAAGTAAGAATTAATCTGAAACTGCAGAGAATGCAGTAGTAGTGAAAAGTTATAAGTAGGTACCTCATTTAACATTCAATGAAATAATTTGTTATATTTTTCCTTAACAACGGAGATATATTTAGTTAAAATTATCTTTTCAACGGGGTTCTACCAGAGTGCACACTGCCGGAATTTGCGATTTTATTTATAAATCTTAGATATTATTTAATTAAAAGTAACTTATGTTTTTCGACGTTTCTTGTCCTTGTGTGGGAAAAAACAATCGATATCGATTTACATTGAGACTTGCCGCCATTGTAATATTTTATTACTAATAAACTAGCCTCCAAATCGGCAGTACGTCTTTTTTTACATATATACATAGTATTCCTCGGTCAAATCCCGAAGTAAAGTATAATAGTTATTAGATTACGGTTTTATACTCTCAAAACCAAAAGTAGGCATAATACATATTTACTTATGCGATATTTTAATTGGAATGTTTTCTGTTTTTGTTTTGTACTGATTTTAAAGTAAGTTGTACTTTTAATAGCTTGTAAGTATTAAGAACCTCTTTATTCGATAATTTATTAGCTATTAAAATGTTGATTATAATTAATTTCAAGGCTGTGTACATTTATCTCGTTATCCTACCTTTAGTCTTCTTTCATTTAAATTTATTCCGTAATTAAAGTTAATGATTTTGCTATAAGAAATAATTTGTCAAAAACTTGCTTGAAATGCTAATTTCTCGTAATTTAAATTAAGAAACAAATATCTGAATTAATGTTGCAAACATTAAGCTAATAATCCCTATGAAATTAAGCCAACAATAACAATAATTATGGATACGTATTATTTTAAATATGAAATCCTAAGTTCTAAGAAAAAAATACATAAAATTGAGGAGTCACAGGAAGTATAGCAATTTAATAATAAAAATCTTTTAAGAGGATTTTACGAACGGTTTTATCGTAGTGTATGTGAAATAAAGCGGTGAACACATAAAAATTACGAAATACGATTTTAATGACATTTAAGATTTATTTTAAATTTGTTTTATGAGCCGAAAGCTTTGTTTTTCTATGTGTTGATAAGATAAATTAGGTATGTGGCAAAGACAAATTAAGGTAATATATTTTTTGTCTGCAGCATGTTACAATATTGGACATAGCTGAAGAAAACGGAATAGCATTTGAAAAAGAATTAAACAAGAAATATGGACGTAAAGCTTTGTTTATAAAATGTGATATTTCTCAAGAAGATCAACTACTTAAAGCTTACAAAACAGTTATAAAAGAACAAGGATATATAGATATTGTTATTAACAATGCTGGAATTTTCAATGATAAAACATACGTCAAAGAAGTTGAAATTAACTTGGTAAGTGAAGCCGATAATTCTCGTGATGTGAGTCCAACATATATTGGTGCTATGTACTAACTTCGTCTTCAGGGGTGCAACATTTATGTGACCAACCTCTTAGAAGTATTTTAAATTGAATTTGAATAACGAAGGTACTCCATTTAGTATGTTTTCGGCTTTAAAAGACATCAATCATTTACCAGATGTTTTTATAAATAATAATGCAATCACTATTATTTATAAAAATAATAATAACAAGCATTATTTATAAAAATGTTTTTTATGTTTATTTTTCAGTAATCTGTGAAGATAAAATAATTGATACTAATTTATTTCATTTTAAACAAATAAATTACTCATTCATATCTGAAAATATTCTCATTGCTTTTATATAGTGAGTAGATTATATTAATGTTGTATTAATGTAGCCTGTCATTATAAGTCATAATAATTCCCATTAATCTCAAACGTTATCATCACATTGTTTAGTGATGACAGTTTAATTGCATCAGACCGATGCTGTAAAAAATAATTTTTTAGCTTAAGATAGTTACGTTCAATTTTTTTATTTTTTTTTATTTTTCTTTTTTTATATGCTGGAGTAGGAAACGAACATGCAGTTCACCTGATGGTAAGTGGCAACTGCTGCCCATGGACATTTGTGATCCACCCCAGATAAGACCAGAATCCACACTGAAGTCGACCAAAGATGCGTTGCTACCCCTGAGGACTAAGTTGGAATGCCTCGTTAAGTTTATCTCCCTTACCA
>DWRA01001887.1:0-15480 GCA_018250295.1 Spathilepia clonius
ATGTAAAAACATAGATTAAGAAGTAATAAAACTTAAATCAAGAAGTGATAATAAATCAAGAAGTAAAACATAACACAAAGATGTACGAATCTTTAATATTTTCACTAAAATTTGAATTAATTCAATAAAATCGTCGATCGATGAATGGTCGTCTATGTTTACGCAAATCGGTGGTGAGGAAATCGTTTTGTCGGCGTTTTCACTTGCTTCATGTACCAACACTACAAGATACGTAAATAAATTGCTCGGTTTGAAATGCTCTACATGTCGATTGGCAATAAGACCGTAATAAAAAATTATTGAACGTAATGTGAATTGTTTATACGACTGTATTAAATTAAATGTAAAAATAGAAAATCGATTAGAAATTTCATGTATTTGCGATTGATGGTATATTGACTATGAGGTCGTTATTGATGTAATTATTAAACTTCATGTGAATTATTTACACATACACTGAACATAAAAATAGAAAATCGAATTTCATTGGATTTTATGTACGAATTTACGTTGTTTAATGAAATTATAGAACGAGAAAAAATTCTGCTTTGACCATACTACAATCTAATTGTCTTCATACAAGGTACGAGGTCTCCAAAAATCTGAATTACCGTTGACTTACATAACATGTTTTTTAACTTTCAAACCTTCCGTGAATATGTTAAGCATAGTACTTTAGACAGCTCACAACTGAGACCTGACTTCAATGGAAAATTTCGTTAAGATAGCTGTGCAGAGAGCGTGAAGCCACCCGTACTGCTTACACCAACCGATCATTTTCCACAGTAAACATATAATTATAGTATACTTATTGACATGTAATCTACGCCTTCATTAAACTATTACTTTCTTCCAGACTGAGGCTAAGATAACCGAAACGTTAGTCGTTCACGGAGTCTGGTGGACTAAATACCTTTTACGTGTACTGTTATATTTTTTGAACCAACATTAGTGGTGCGTTCAAATCCGGTCACACCTTTTACCGTGAGACTCGATAACACAGTTCTCTTATCGGATTCCTGGCTATGCTCGGTTCAGTTAAAGTAACGGTGATGAAATAAACTGAAATGTGAATTGAATCAGAAAAACCATAACATTTCTAAGGAAAATCTTTTTGAAGATCGACTAAACAACCAATATAGTATGTGATGCCGCACCACGATACAAGAACAAGAGTTCCGAATAAGACAGTTTTTTAATTGATATAAATATGGATCAGTGTGTGTATTATACAAATCCGGATGATGAAGCAAAATAATTTTATCAACAGAGTACAGTGATTCAAATAACACATCTGATAAATTAGACGATAAATGAATGAGTATCATTGGGGAGGAATATAAAAAGTTTAAACTGTGAAGAACAAAATTTATGATCAAAAGATTGTAAAAGGTCGTATAAAGATGACACAAGGATGGAAAATGAGTCTAAAAGATAAACAATGTCTGGACATAATAACCAGCACGTATTTATTAACAGAATTATAATGCTAACAACCATGAAATGTGTGGACTGTAAATTGAGGATCAAATATCAAGCAGTAAACGCAATATTTCTGAAAGTGTTAGCATTTGTGTGGATAAAGTGATAATTGGATGCGAACAGTACATCTCAATGTTGACTTGTGTGTCGGAGGTGGTCGTGGTACTCCGGAGTGACGTGGTCGAAGCCGCGCGGCTGCTCGAGGCCTGGTGGAATGCGCTGGTCCTCCTCGCTCGATTCTTGCTTTGCCTGTGCAGATTACTCAACGAAGCTTTTAATGGTGCGAGTTTAAGTTAATAATCTTCCAAAAATTCAAACATAGTCTCAAGCATACATTGAATTATTCATTTTGAATGCACAAAACGTAATATTTGGAATTTTGAAGTGTTTTTATGATTTTGACTTCACTTTATTTATAAATTTGCATATTTAATGTTTAATATTTCTGTAAATTTAAATTTTTACCGAATTTCAGATTTTGTAGGTACTCACTTTAAACTTTTCAACTCTCAAGTTTCAATAATTTCGCATTGCACTGTGATAAGTGCTAAATGTCCTTCATACCTGTTATTTACCACTACGTACGTATTTGTTATACTGCTAAAACTGAGTTTGTACCCACGTTTTCATTTTCAGACACTTGCTTGAAATGTTTCTTCTGATACGTGGTTATTATCAACAGCGAGTATAATATCAGCGTAGGATTACAATGGCCATATCTTATCGGACATTACCTGTTACTTTTATCTTGCGCAACGCGTACGAAAGATTCTGTACAAGAAAACACTAGTCTTTCACTTGCACACTTTTCATACTGCACTGTTCCGGCTAGTTATATAATGTTCTCGTGTTATTTCCTTCCTTCGTAAACTCAGCAGTTCGTCAAGTTTTACGTAAAACTGACTAAAATGTTATTATTAATATTTTTATTATGATATGTTGCGTCATATCGTCCACTTAAATACTCCTGACTTTTCAGAATCGGTATTCAGTAGTCGTTTGTAACAAACAATCCTTATGGAATGAATATTTTAATTTTATGTTACAATAACTCTGGTGTTAATTTATTAATGATGAATATCAAAATGAGTTACACTCTTTTACGTAAATGGGGCAGATTTAATGCTAAATAAATATTTGTTTTAAAAACTTTTTAAAAACAAGCTTTGTTTCGCTGAGAAAACATTTTAATTTGACACCTATAACGGGAGGCATAAAAATAATTGGTCCACCATTGAATGACGTCACTATGCTAAAGATTCATGGTCATCCACACCAAAAGTGTAAGCAAATTTCAGTACAATTGGCTGGGGTTACCTAGTTTAAAATTCAATTGCAAGATTTGACCCAAACATACATATATACATACATTGGAAGTTAAAAGGCTGCAAATAGGCGTTAGAGCACAAAATTTGGAATGATATAAATTACTTTTTAATTCAATGTTAAAAATTTATTAATTTCAGGATTAAAGGTGCCTGTGGCGGTCATGATGGCGCCCAGTGTGTTTCAAAGGACCAAGTCGCCACGCTCATCCCCCGGAAACCTACCCAGAAAATTACAGGTACATAAAATGTTATTGATGTTTTTTTCTCATATATTCTTTTTTGAGAGTTATTATGAATATCGAATATGAAATATTCCTTGAAAAAATTTATAATTTTTTAATTCATTTCCCCGACTTTCCAATTTTTTTTTAATCTTCATAAATATTTTAATACATTTTTTATAAAAACTAAAATTTCCGTTTTTATGTTATCCAAATGATACCAATATCGTAAACAAAGCAAAAATCTTAATTTATGTAACAATAATTTTAAACAAAGTTGTTTAACAATTTCAGAACGGCACAGACTCAGCTGGCCAGTCCGAGCCGGTAGACTCCAGCCCGGGCAACTCCATATCAGACGCAGAAAACTTCGAGTGCTACGGCGAAGGAGACGTAGATGCACCCGCTAACACGTTAGTAATAAACCGAATAATGTTTTAAGTAGATCTATATTCATAAATATATCAAAAATGTATAGAGAGTATCTACTTTACCGAGCTCAAGCTATCCAGCTCAAAGGTTTGGATTTCGTCTTTGCAAAAATAAAGATAGGATTTAGGAGGTGATCCACTCCAGATAATACCAGAATCCCAACTGAAGTCGACCACAGATGCGTTGCTACCCCTGAGGACTAAGTTGGAATGCCTCGTTAAGTTTATCTCCCTTACCACACAGAGAACACAGCAGCGCTTAACACTGCTGTTATTAGGCAGAAATAAGTGTGGCCGTGGTGCCGCCAGAGTCGAACTACAAAGGGTTCTACCACCTTTAAAACAACATAACTTAACATAACTAAGCTACTTAACTTAACTTTTAAACGGCGGATGCTGACTGTTACTTAATAAAATGTATACACCTTAGGAAACTGTATAAATCATTATGTATATTTTGTAGTATGTAGGTTTTCTAACGCTATTTTCCTTGACGATCAAAACAAGTTATACTTTATTATTGTTATGCACTTAATTCGATCTTATACATTAGACTATTCTGCCAGATTGTAGTACAACAATAATGATGACCATTCTCCATATTTCACCTCGACAATAGGCCTATTCAAAGAGAATAAAAACATATAACATGAAACTATCAAAGCCTAAGCTGCCAGCTTACATTTTATTGGAATTGCTCCAATTCAGTGACCTTTACAAATAAGATGCCTGGCTGTCTGCGTACATGAATGAAACTAATGGAATATCTGTGATTCAGTTTGCAAAAATCACGAAATTGGATTTTTATTGCCAGCCAGTCGACATTACTTGCAAAAGACCACGAAAAATGTTAAACGTAAAATCTTTTAGAATTCTTTTAATCTTAGACAAATACTTCAAGAATACTCTTGGAATTAATTTGCACCATTTGCTCTCGTTTTTGCTAATATATCTTTCAAACTTTTACTTTGGCAATAATATAATTCTGTCCATATTAATATCTGAATATTACTTGCATGGTAATAAGGCTTATAGTTTTCAGTCAGAGTAAGTGTAAATTCTTATGCGTTAATTAGTACTAACTGGGCGACCTAGCTTCAGTCTGATGAAGATATTTTTAGCCTACATAATACACATATTATGAAGCTGGGATTGTATTTTATGGGTTAGATTTTTTATTACTATATGCATATAATGCAATATACATTGATTCCAACGCTTTTTTACTCGATAACAAACAATTTAACTGCTTTTCGGAAGCTACATCTAGCGACTAAATTCTCTCCAATAACACGTATTGGGCTGACGCTACCAATACGCTGATGTTAAAAGTATGTAGTTTAAAGTCTTAAACCACAAAGTAACTTGTCTACAGTTGTTAGTCCGGCTACCCGTGAATCCGGATAACTAAGGTCCGGATAATCGAGTCTACTGTACGTTACGGAAGCCACGTTACATATGAGTACGTCCGTGGGCGTGGAAATTACTTTTATTAGCTGTATACAGCATAATAAAATAAGCCCAGTAAGATTAAAGCGGTCAATGGTCGTAAAAAAATAGTACAGATAATTTAACTTCCATACATCGTGCAAACGATGTCGGTATGTGTAATTTTCGTTTCCTATTATTTCAATTACTACAGTCCGACGAGGTTGATTACAAATAACCATAGGTGACAGTTTCCCATCAGAAGGGCTGCATGTTCGTTTGCTACTTCAATATTTAAAAACACAACCACATAATAAACAAGTGATCTAAAAATGCATGTAACGTAATACAGTTGTCTCCAATCTTCAAGTGCTGTTGAGTTTGAATACACACGAACAAATACTCATATAGGACTAAGATACTGTTATTATCAATGCGTATATCTAAGAACCAAGTACATAATGACTCAGCTGCTGCTCAGCTAGCTGGTCTTACATAAAAAACCAAGGTTGTGCCGTCGTCACATAAGTTTTATTTTGAGCAAATCGCTTTATTTTATCGTAGGCTTCTTTACGTCAGTTAATCCCCTGTTATCTTTTTTCTTTGCTGACGTTGTAATTAATATAGCTCGATAATGTTCAAAAGCTATAGGTAATAATCAGTCATTTTAGTATACATTGACGTCACAGCACACAGTTTCTTTCTTCCTTATTACCCCATATGGCATGTAAAAATAATAACAAAATATTTTTAATCTACAACTCCGCCTGTGTGTACAGTTTAACATCTTTTTGCGCGAATTACGTTTCTATGGGAAAATATTGCTTTTGATTCGGACGAATTTTGTACTAATAAACTGGCGAAATATATGTATAACATAGATAGAATAATTGATATGTACTATACCTCATTTTTTTATGCGAGGTATGCCTGAAGATATTCTTTTTCCATGATAAAAATGAAAGTGTACTTTGAGAAATATTTTTGTTCTCAGATCGGAAAACGGCACGAGAAGTCCCGGGAATCCTTTAAATCGACATTCCTGGACTCGCACCAGTCTAAGGCGGACACCACCCAGGTATTAACTTACGAGGATTAATGCACAATTATCATTTTCCCAAGCACCCCAAAATATCCGATTAAACCGTGATGCCCCAACCGATTGAGGTGATTCAAACGACATTGTATATAGCTAGATCTCAAAGGGGCTATTTCATGGGAATCGGATGAAAGTAGCACTTTTCCTGGAAATATTCCTTGAATAATCCGAGTACTTTGGACCGATTTCAATTTATTTACAATTAAAATACAACATTTTCAAGTTTCTAACTTGTCTATAATTCATTTCGCATAAAATGTTGTTAGCGCTAACGTATAATTAAAAATTGAATTAAAAGTTAAACGGATGAGGAACATTACAAAATAAAATATAATATTTATCTTGACAATTATCAGTATTATCACAGTTTACACCACAGCCATATTAAAATTTAACATTCAACTACATATACATTATTAAGTACTTAAAATACATTTTATAAGATGGAAGAAGCAAACAGGCATGCAGTCAACTTGAAGATAAATGAGAAATGTCGCCTGAGGACATCTATAAGTGACCCTAGATAAAGAATCCTACTTGAGGTCGGTCTCATTCACATTGCTACCCCTGAGTACTAAGCTGAAATATCTCGAGAAAGTTTCAAACCAGAACAGCAGTGCTTAACACTGGTTTTTACATTACATTACATTAGACAGAAAATGTGACGGCGGTGATTCCGGAGACGAATCACCTTTATGAATATACATCTTTGTAGTAACCCATGAATATAAGTTTTTGTAGCATTGAATAAGAAGTGGTCAAACAAACAATTGTTCCCACGGCCAAACCGGTCTTATATGAGTACCTAAAATAATAATATTATGGTCATTATAGTTCGTAGTAACAAAGTAACAGGTCACAAATTAACGTTATGTTAATTGTTTAACTGTTTATCGTTCCAAAAATTAAGGATAGCAGTTATGTCCACGTCTTTATCCGTACTTGGAGTGTTATTGAAATAAAGACAGACTCATATTACGCGTACAGCTTAATATTTTTTAACTATATTTCTTGTGCTTACTATATTAAAGTTTGATTGGTCAAACAAATAGATGTTTTATGATACTGAAGTTGTAAACGAGAATGTGATCCACCTGGTGGTAAGTGACAACTTCCGCCCAGGAACATCCAAAATGAATCTCAGAGAGGATTAGGAGTAATCTTGATGCGGGCTTCAGATGCGTCGCTACCCCTGAGGACTAAGTTGGAACATCTCGGTGTACTTGCCACATCATTTAAACCAGAACACAACAGCACTTAACATCGTTGTTATTAAGCAAAAATAGGTGTGGAGGTGGTGTGACCGGAGTGTAGAGAACCACAGATCGCTCTATCGCTTTCATAAATGTATTTTAGAATTTTACCTAAAATAAAAAGAATATATTGCTTACTGTAGTAAAAATCCAAGTTAAAATTATAAACAGTTACATAACAGACAAGTATAACAGATAAACATGTAATTCATACATTTAATAGATTACAGCAGTTATCGTGACACAATATTTACAAGATTTATTAGTACATTTAAATATTTACCAAATACATTAACACCAAAGAGCACAGAGAAAAATGGAAATGGTCCAAGCGTTGACTAGTTGAGAACTGCTCTAGAAAAATTAACCTAAAGAAATCAGTAATTGTATTCTTACCGCTAAAAAAAATATGATATTTGTTGCCTTAAAATTATATTTCAAAATGTATTTTGAAGTGCACATTTTATCAAATGACCAACATAATAAATTTCATTGTTCTGGTCTCTACTAGATGGTTTGATTTGACGCAATATCTAAATCTATGCGTAATCCTTTCAGTAATAAAGTCTACATTGTATTGCTATATTGACAGACAAGCACTGTCTTAAGTGTGCTTAGAGCTACGCATACTGTTGGTCAGTGTGTGTGTGTGTGGTCACCTTAGATTTTTCGTTTGTTCCTGTATTCTTTAACACACCCTATTCACTCGTTAAATTCATTCAATAAATACATTATTTAAAATAATTTATTACTCAGTTTTCTTAATTCTTAATTTGGGTTATTTATATATATTGTATTTATGTTATTTTTCTGTTCTTTTTGTTTTGTTTTGTTTTCGTTTTTCTTATGTGTGTGTTCTCTTCCATAGCCACCAAGAGAATCTGCCACACCGTCGATGGGGCTCCATGAGACAGTAAGCACTTTTATTTTCTTTTCTTTCTGTTACTTTTATACGCCTAATATTTTATTATTTGTTTATTTTTTCCTATTTATAGTTTTAAATTATAATTAACATCCTGTACAATAATGTACAGAATGTAAACACCATATTCCATATTAACTTAGCCTCATTTTGTCAAAACTGTTGAAGGCATAAAATTACGATTACATTCATTTCATGTTACATTCTTTCAACCGTGGGCGAAATCGCGAGATATAGCTAGTTCTCCAAAATAACCTATCTTTGCGTGCAAGTTGAATTTTTTAAATTTGCGGTAAAAACATGTTAATTTCGTTTGAATTTCCCGATTATAATTATTATATTTATTTTTCAAAAAACGTACAATACATATCCTAGACATTGTTAAACTAATAAACGACACAAAGATACTTAGATTTAGCTAATCTTTTTAAATAACCCTCATATAACGTTAACACAATAACACATTCTAGTTCTAAATGTCCACATTGCTGTAGCTATTGTGAACTGAAAACAATGTAGTAGCAACTATTTTCAGATCATCAATGACTCATCTCGGTGCATTTGATGCACTCATGCACTGATTTATCTTTCTAAACGTTCTGGAAAATAACTTTTAATACTTAATCAGTAGGTACGTGCGTTACTTATAAGGAAAAGTTTGTGTGTCCTACTAATGTAAACTTAACGAGGCATTGCAACTTAGTCCACAGGGTAGCAACGCATCTGTGGTCGACTTCAGTTGGAATTCTGGTCTTATCTGGGGTGGATCACAAATGTCCTTGAGCGGCAGTTCCCCTTACCATCAGGTGGACTTTATGCTCGTTTGCTACTCCATCATATAAAAAAAAATGTAGTTTATGTCCAACTATTGTAACTTATGCCCTACTAATGTAAGTTTTGCCTTATTAATGTAAGTTATGCCCTATTAATGTAACTTATGTCCTACTAACGACTGCTTAATGAATTTAAATCATTTAATTATTAATTTATTTTATGTAAAGTCATTTGCTTATTTAAGTATGTAATGTTTAATCAATAATCCCTAGTGACATAAAAAATCTATGTACGATGTATGTACATATAAAATTGCCGTTGCTATAAAGAGTAACTTAAGCTTTTATGTTAGAAAATATACTATAATTACGCACAAAAAATTCCCAGAGGTTCCCCATTTAACTAAAATTATTAAACCGCACGGGTGAAACTGTAGGGGCCACCTAGTTAAAAGTATATATTTTCAGTTATATGTATATCATATTTCTTTTGAACGGAGGTGAATCCACAGGGTGCTGCTCGTTATAAATGTTATTTGAATTGTGTACAACTGAAATAAATAAGCGATATTTCAAAACAGGGTGTTCTAATTATTTCAATTGTGATTCATATTTGTATTATAATAATAGGTTAGCAGTATGTGCATCGCTACCACATCAGTTTCTCATCAAGAAAGCGAACTGCTGTTCCACCTCGCTGGCCATTGCTTGCTCAACGCTAACGTACAATGTGTTACTGACGAGATCCTACGTAACGTAACACTTAATTTAGAATCGCAGACAAAAAAATACTAGGATACACCTGCCTAAATTGATTGTTGGAAATGTAGCAAAATATATTACAAAATGTGTGTGTACGTATTTTCAATTTAATACAAGCTGAGCCCCGCGGTTTTACCCGCGTTTAATAGAATGTATCATGACATAAATATTACCAAAATTTTGTACCTTCAACTGTTTTAACAAAATGGCGCTCGCACGGTTTGATTTTTTTTCGGCACCCTGAAACATTTTCTATTAAAAAAGAAGCTTAAGCTACTCCTTATAACATCAACTATCTACAAGTGAAAGTCCTGTGAAAACCAATTCCGCCGTTTCTGAGATTACCTCAATCAAGCAGATAAAAATCTTAACAATTGTTTTTTGTTATAAGTATCGTATATACTTTCATATGCATTTAGTAAAAAGCAGTTATTTGGATATTACAGACAATTCCATTCTATGCAAGATTTTGCAATTTATACAAGAACCAGAGATATAGAGAGAAAATAATATAGTTGTGGTAACGACAAACAAATACATATTTAAAGTAGAGCTGGTTATTTCAACAGATTATTTAATAAGTATCTAATTTATTTTACACGTACAAACATGACAACACATTTATCATACGAACAATTGCCACAATCTCATCATTCTACGACAGTCTTGTAATAATCTATTTCCCTGACACGTTGTATAACCAGCCATACTTTTGTTCCGATCAAATTACGGCCACAGCTAAAAAATAAGAATTACGACCACAGCTAAAAAATAAGTAAAATGGCGGTTGAAAATTGTGCAATTAATAAATATGGAACGCGCACCGCATCGTCTAATTCGTTTCCGCGTGTCGTTAATGAGTGTCTCTTTTCATCATACTTTCAATTCAGATTTAAATCCGCTGCCTTGCTTGAGTAACCGTCATTAGATGAAATTTTATGGTGGAAAAGTATTTTTTTACGTAATAGTATACGGGCGTACAACTTAATCCGCCATTGGCATGCAAAAAATATATTTATAAATTTCGGGCTCTTACAATAAGTAGCCCTTAGTCAGGCCAGGTACCTCAGGATTTTTCGAGCTGATTGCTTAAAAATTCCATTACTATTACGCGCGATAAATGTTTAGTTGGATTCTGTGATAGGCACCTAGGTCGTTAGGCTAATGATAAAGAAGGTATACATTCCACTGATTTTTATCTGATGGAAGTACCAAACGAACATGCAGTCCACCTGATGGTAAGTGGCAACTGCTGCTGTATAGAAAATGATGGAAACTTTCGAGTAATATCTAAGGTGTTGTCCAAATTAGTGCGTGTCCTTGTCTGTAGTGTAGTCACACTAGACTGAAGTTGTGACATGCGTGGCACAAATATGGGTGGTTGCATGTTTTATTTCGATTGCTAATGAAGTAGCAAAGTGGAACTTATTGAAAGTACTTGATACATTGTATTCATATTATAGTTCAAATATTAAGTCTAGTGAATACAGCAGGTGTTGTCCTGACACAAAAAATAGATCTCCAATGTAACGCCCATCTGTTGGGTTAAATTTCATATATGTATCTTTCAAATACAGACTCAAAAAGTTGATACAAATTGTTTAAAAAATTTTGAATGTTGGCATATACGTAAACAAACACATTTGACATTAAATACTATTACAATTTAAGGCCCTATTTATTTCAACAGACTTTGAACGTAACGTGTCAGAATTCTTTCATTTGGGAATTATGTTAAAAACTATGATAGTGAAGTCATGATAGAGAAAAAAAACACTGAAACGCATCGTGTATAATGCACACCGCCGAGCGGTCCTAGAATTTGGAGGTTACACTCCGTGCTTCTTGATTTTTCTATACAATATTTTGACAAGCACAGAACGTGTCTTTGCTCGCGCTTTTGTTTTACCACGAACCGTGTCTGACACGTTACACGACTGAAGATATAAATGGTGTCTAATCCTGCGATCCCCAATGTGATTTATTTTATAATCGTAGCACATAAAGGTGTACATAAAACATTTAGGTTTGTCTACAGGCCGAGTTGTAAAAAGTCGTTACGACACCACATAAAAGCATGGCACCGTGTCGCGCTTCCTGTATTATTCACGACTAGGTACATGTTACTGGACAAATGTAACGTTTAAACCATATAATGAGGTACATATGCAATACGAACTTTGTCTGTATGTTTTTGCTAATTTCTAGAAAGGCAAGCTTAATTTTCTCGGGACTTATCGGCAGATAGCTGATTTTGTAAGAAGTAACTTAGGCTTCTTTATTTTAGAAAAAGTGTTTGGACTCCGCATAAAAAAAGATAAAATCTAGCGTGCCCGCCATATTTTGCTCAAATGATCGAAAATTTAAAATTAGCAGATCACGTTACTTTTTAAAAAGTGAATTGCGAGGTTCCACTTCACTTGTTCACAAAAAATTGACAGAAAATCAATCAACTTAAGTTTTATTTAAAAGACTCAATAAACTTCTCAAACACCCAATAAACGGTAGGGGCTCATTAATTGCGAAAACCACGCAATTAACAGACGCCATCCTGTAGAATTGAACACTTCTAGATATATTTCGATTGCACCAACACCGTGGGTAAAAAGTGTAACGTAACTGAAACCGTGACTCATTTTACAACAAAGTATGTTTTTGTTTCAACACCCCGGACAACAATTTACTAAATTGCTACTGGCTAGTGCAAATTATGCGCGGGTGAGCGTGGGACGTATTTATTTGCTTCCCAAACAGTAGACGCCAAGGTTTTGTTAATAACGTAGCATCACATCAAGGTACAACCTTTTGCAGTTTGACTTCAGCGGCAACACCGCCACACCTATTTCTGCCTAATAACAACATTGTTAAACGCTGCTGTCTTCTGGTTTGAAGGGTGCGGTAAAGGAGACATACTTATGCGTGGCGTTCAAACTTAGTCTCAGGGTAGCAATGAGTCTGTAGTCGACCTCAGAACTCTAATATCATCTGGGGTTGATTACAGATGTCGGTGGGTTACATGCTTGCTACTTCAATACAATGAAAAAACGACCAAAAAACATGACTGCGTATACATCTCTAAATACAAGTAGTCATAATAAGAGTTCCGAAATTGCAATAATTTTCACTGTACAATATCATATTTGTATTCTGAACCGTCCGACTACATTTGAGTAGCAAAAACTTTAAACATGTTTGATAAAATGTTGTAATCTACAAGATTTTTAAAAGTATGGTCACTTTAGCGATACGTTTTTACACATGCTTCCGTTTTTAATTGTCAGTTACGTGATCATTATTTTTTATAATTTTGTAGGTAGCATAGGTATAAAATCTACTTGTATCGTAGCTTCGAGTCATCCAAGCAAAATTAGTTACTAAATATATATTGCTCACTGTATAATAAGCAATATTTAGGAATTAATTTTAAGGAGAACTCATTAGTTAATAGACATTTTTGAAAATTTCGTCTCGTCACTTCTCTTTAATGTTTATAAATATTATTAAGTCTCATTTTATCAATTCAATAAAATCTAAAGAAGAAAAATTTATTATTACAAACATAATTTGTGCATAAATTTGCTAATTCAACATTTTGAAACACTCTTAGATAAGAATAGATAGATAATACGCAAGAATAACTGCGAAGTAACGCGCGGCGTGCATTCGCTACGAAATAATTTAATAACGGCGCGTTTCATTGCAAGCCATCGCATCGTGGATAATTCATGGTTAGCGGTGAGGCACCGCTGCCGACCACCGTCACCGGCTCGACCACCGTCCGTTGATGCGTCAGTTCCTCGCGGCCGCTCGTGCGTTCCGGCGTCGCACGCATTCCTATTTCACTTACAAAAAATACAATTGCCTATTAATTCAACACCGATTAATTCAAATAATTCTAAAGCTTAGCTTTACTGGCGTGTCAATTTAAGTGTAATATTATGAACGTGATATAAACAAAGCATTCGCGTGTGGTAAATGCGAGCATATCATTAGTAGATTCAATCAGTGTTCATTTTTTTGTAAAGCTGGAGCGGAACGGTATTCACATGCATTACAGAAAGCGACCCTACAGGTTAGTTACCGATAACATATTTCTAACGGAGATTGCACATACAATTCATGAATCTACCTATCATTCAATGTATGTATCATTTAAATCTACCCTTAAATGATAAAATATTTTTGTCATAAATAAAATGAAAGGTAGATATTATTTATAGATATGCCAAAGTTTTTCTTAATAACTGCTTATTCATTGCTTAAACTACCAGTCATACATATTCCTATATTATCGTAGATATACTGTGTAAAGTAATATCTTAGGATAAAAACTGAAACTTAAGATGCCCAGTTAATTAAACATTCATAAAATGTTAATTAATACTTAACACTTACACATTTAATGAAAAATACACGTAGATTGAAACACCGATTAAGCACATCAGCAGTAATTGTGTAAACACTTTTGTTTTTACGTTTTAACCTGTTGAAAATCAGTTAAAACAAAAAATCGTGTCCCCTAAACAATCCGGTAACCTTATTTTTCGCTCTAATAACTTTTAAAATGAATTAGACTTAGATGGTTACATCTATGCAAATTAATAAAATTAAATTTTTTTTTAGGAATCAGCAAAAGTATACAATAGGGATAAATCTTATGAGGCAAACAATATGAGGTTTATAAAAAATATAACTTTGAAAAGTGGGAACTTAAAATGATACTAGCTGTGCGATTGGGCTTCGCTCGAATGATAGCTTAATAATGCTATTGGCTAACTAAATAAAATCAGATAACAATTTTAAATCAGCGTCAACTGTTTTTGAAAGCTTACATTTTACACATTGATACCAAAGATTTTTACTCAAACACAGGTAGCATTAAATAAAAATTAATGCATTCTTTCATGTGAACACGAATTATGAAAGAGATGACACTTACTTAGATCAATTTTAATACTACAAGACTACCTAATTACAAAAATTCGTCAAAAAAATTACAAAATAACAAGAATTACTCGTTTAATGCATAGGATCATTACATCTACGCTATCGTTACAAAAGGTAGACATACTTAAATGAATTCCTTACTTTCTTAACGACTTCAAAGATACTTAATTATTAAAAATTCTCTAACAAGAAAGCCTAAACACTAATTATCATAAAGAAATGGGTAAAAGAATGGTTCGATTTTGCGTCTTCATTGACGTAAATTACACTTTGTATTATGTTCGTAGGTACCTTATCGTGCAAGGAACGTATAAAACTAATTCGTTATGTTATGACGTGATAACAGCATAATGCGTTGCGTACCGACAGCACGTATTGTAATTAAAATGTCTATTAAGTCCGCGGGTATTACATTGTACGTAGTCAAAACTGAACAACAATGAGGACTCAGGCGTTTAAAAGCAAGGCTATAAATGTCTTTACAAGCCACTGCACAATTTTGGTATATGTATGCATGACACGCAAAACATAATTTTATTTTAGTTTTTCAGACCGTGACATAGTAAAGATATAAAATCAATTCGTATTGACTTAACGCTAGTGAGAGGTTCTCTTGGACAGCGTTAAGTGCTGTTGTATTCTGGTTTGAAGGTTTTTTTTTATATGATGGAGTAGCAAACGAGCATGCAGTCCACCTGATGATAAGTGGCAACAGTCGCCCATGGACGTTTGTGATCCACCCCAGATAAGACCAGAATCCCAACTGAAGTCGACTTCAGATGCGTTGCTACCCCTGAGGACTAAGTTGGAATGCCTCGTTAAGTTTATCTCCCT
>DWRA01001888.1:0-15479 GCA_018250295.1 Spathilepia clonius
GTCTTATTTGGGGTGGATCACAAATGTCTATGGGCGGCAGTTGCCACTTACCATCAGGTGGACTGCATGCTCGTTTGTTACTCCAGCATATAAAAATTTTAAAAAAGTAGCTACTTAAAACATTTTGAGGAAAAATAATAATCTTAGTATTTTAATACCATTAGGTGTATCTTTAATTAACCTTGCACGAGTAAAATCGCGAATTAAACCTAGTGGGCTTAACGTTCTCAATATCGGCGACCGGTAGGAGATAAAGAGACCATTAGCAGAGGAGGTACGAGAAAGGGCTGAATTTGTGGCGGACACAGGGTCATTAACTGACAATCTCTTTAAATCACTTGTAGATCCTCCCCAGAGACCTCCCGGCTTATTACGAAGGGTGCGTCGAAACGCTCTGAGGGTATTAAGAAATTTTAGCTCCTGTATTATGGAGGGCATGCCTACAAACTCACCTTCCTTATATACATACAATACTCATTCGGCTAGCTTATGCTAATTACATTCGTCTTTTAGTCGATTTTGTCAAGATACTTATATACAAGTTAATATTTTACAGGTTTAATCAAAAGTTAAGCATCCATCTGAAAGAGAATATTAACGAAAAAAATATATCACAAGAAAAATAGGAATTAATAGAAAAAATACATAATTTTATTGTCTTACTCAATTTTTGAAAATGGCACACGTGTAGTAAAAGTAGTTAAGAAATTGGGAATGAATCGTTTTCCATTCTTTCTATCCACAATCCCAGTAAAATAGTTTCACGAATATAATATTAACTGATATAAAAACAATATTTTATGAAATAATCTTATATTATGCTAAAGTTGTCTTAACTCCGCAATCACAGTATCAATATGGCAAGATATGAAATAAATATTTATCTGCAATATTATGGCCGCGTAACATAGAGGTTTTATGTGTATTCATTTATTTCGTTATATCATGTCCATTTCTACTAGCTTTTGTCATTTCTAATAAGGAGGTATATAAAAGGGTCAAATTAGTGAAATTAATTTGTTTGTAACTGGTTTGACTCAAATCTATGTGTCACATTACAACAGAGTGGAGTAGTACACATCAGGCCTCACCCAGTAGTGTGAAAGGTCTTGCGGCCAGCACTGGGAAGTATAGAATTGAAGCCAGCTCGAATTCGATTTCCATGTAAAATAAAAATAAAATCCCACATTATTGTTAGTAGATAGACTTAAACAGTCGCAAACGCATACAGAGTATGTGAGCACCACGATAATTTAGTCGATAAACTCTTTATTCTTGTGTGTAATATTTTATGGCCGCGAATTTTATCTCGGTTCCCCAACGCGTGAACACAAAACCTATTTTCACTTACATTCTGTAGGAATCCAGCTAGTTTCAACTTTGTGTACAGGGGATACGTAATGGTTTTAAAAAATATAACGAATGGTGCCGTTTGTGTTTGCAGTCGCAAATTGCGAATATTACAGGCAAACATAGGGTAGCATTGCGCATTGGCGCGCAATGTTCTGTATGAACTTCCATTTTATGGCGATGGCTGGCGTTCTGTGTACCTAAGCACTTTCTCAGTCCGCAAATTTTGCTGGTATATCATTATCAATAATAACGTAATGGTAATGTTCGTTATGACTTAAGTTTAAGACCCCATTTATATCTAGACTTCGAACGTAACATGTTAGACAAAAGCACATTTTTCTACACAATGTGTAAAACATATTTCTATACAGGACTTGCTACGGAAGATATGAATACGTTACACATTGCATACAAAATTATGATTTTGTTTTTGCTACAGACCGTGTCTGACACGTTACTCGTCTGACGATATAAATGAGGTTTTAAGCGTAAAGCTTTTCTTACTTTAAAGATGAACTGTCAACTATCGCGATAAAAAATAAAGGAGAATAAATATCTTTTGCAGATACAAATTTATATTACACTTATATTGCAATGTACTTGATATGATTTATTTGCTATTCAATGTCTCAATCATTTAAAAATTGTCTCGTTTATCTCACAAATTTTTACCTCGTTATATTTTATGTTGTTCCGTAGCTATCTCGTCTTTCCTCCAATATTTGTATCACCATTATCTTCCTATCGAATATGCATAACCCAAGTTAATATACAAAACCATTATACTTGATCCACCCCAGTAGATGGTACACAGCCTGTCGCTTCTATCGACACGCGTGAATACTAACAGCCTAATTTAGATTTTTCAACAAAGCCAACGACTATCCGAGTTCCGCTGATCGATCCGGTATACCCGGCCCCTTAGTTCCGGTCGCAGTCCGGACCCGTTTTTAAAATCCCTGACTTAAATCCGTCCAGTGTAACCGTACACCTATTCTATATCGGTTCGTATGAGGGTTGGGTAAGCAAATCGCAAAGTTGCAGATCTTCTTATACTGGTTGTGTTATCTCTAGCAGGTAGAAGAAGGCTAATTGTGTATTCTTTCCTCGCTTCCAGCATTCTTAATCCGCCCTCTCGCTCCACCCTCTTCCTCCCTAGTCGCCCCAACTAGGCGGAAAGTTTTAAATGTAAATTTCAGCGCCTGATGTGTACGACTCCGATTAAAAGTATGTTTACGATGTGCCTTAGCGGTGAAATTAAAAAATCTACATAAGAATTGCCTGCAGACTGTTCAAGAAAATTAGTTTCAGAAGCATTTTTTTTAAATTATTCAATACCATAACATAGCCAATTAGTGGGGTTTTAAACATATTTTAATACTGACTCAGTTTTTTCAAAAGGGATGAACAAAACACAACTGTATCCAACCCTCTGTTATACACAAAAGTAAACTTTAAAGCGATTCTTGCGAGCGAGAGATAACAATAGCTAATTCGATGTAAACAGAATTAACACGCAAATTACATTTGTTTATCCGCCTACATATAGGTAGCTATATATTTACGTATATTACATTTTGTACAACCTAATCTTGTATGTATAAAAGTTATAACGAAGTAAACCCGAATATAATGCAGTAGGACTCAATAACGGAGGCCACGGCAGTGAGAAGAAAATTGCTGAGGAAAAATTTGCATTTTTATTGAAATTTCCACTCTTGGTCGCGGATAAAACTATGGCTCTAAATACGTACCTTAAGCTTTGTATAAGCGTATTCGCGGTGTGTGTGTTAGTGGTGGCAACGTGTGCTTGTGTGGGAGTGTGCGGGACATACCGTAGTGATGGAAATAATTGAGCTTTGCTACGTCATCTTCATTATTAGTGTGACTTTTCTATAACTACATATAAACACTTTTGTTTTTAAGTGTGAATTTTCTACAACATAAACACTTTTATTTGTAAAATGAATAGTTATTCTACTCAGTAGATACCAAACATCTTGGTAAAGTATACATTGGAAATAAATAACGAGAAATGTATCTACGTTTTTCATAAATTATGGAAATAGCAAACGTCCACCTTATAAGTCACTCCTATTAAGGACTAAGTTGGAACTCTACTCTGAAATAAGTATGCTGCGCTTAACACTGCTGTAATTAGGCGGAAATGGGTGTGATGGTAGTAGTGGAAATGACACATAGATACATAACAAGTCAAATTGACCAGTAAATATAGTTTTTTACTACCGGGTTATTTTTAAATAATGAATTTAATATGTTTTAACGGTAATTTTGAAATCCTACAACGATAAGTGTAACTCATACTTAAATAGTTTACGCTGAGGTAAATCTATTACTAAAAAAATGTAGGATAAATTTATTTCCTCCTAAAGTCTAATAATGTAACCTTTACTAAGTTAATATAATTAGATAAGTAGTCGCAGTACTTGATAATAGAGTGATAAAAGTACGTTATCCCAAACCAAAGATTTTGTCGGACTTATCGACAAATATTCCCCTCCCTATGCCACTAACACGGTTGGCAGACGATCGCTATACAAATGTGGACCTATACAGTAGTTGACTTTAGGGAAGGGATCATAATAGGAAATTTTCTCCGGCGAATATGCGCGCAGTATCCGATACCCTTTTCACTTGTATTGTTTTTATTTTCCAAACTTAATGAAAGAACTTGTCTCGCCCGGTTTCCAGTTTTGTACGTATTTTATTGATTTACTTACGAAATATTCGATATATTTTGCATTTATTAATATGCAGTAAATTAAATTCGTTTCTATTAATTTGCAAGCAGTAGGCGAGCAGGTACCTACTAGCAAGCTCTATACAATGTTAATTTTATTAATTTATTGTTCTGCTTCGCCTAAATGTATGTGAGTTTTAGTTTTGTTTCAATACAACTTTATTACAAATAACTAGAGTTATTCCGTTATATCCAATGGAACCCCATTGATTATATCAGTTTCCTATCAATTTACTGCAGAAGTTATGATCGTGTTTTTCTTTCTCGTTGTGGCTGTTTTTCAGTAGAACTTCCCAGCTACCCTTGGAACAATTCAGAGTGTAGTATTATTGAGAAATAGCTAAAGTTTCAATCGTAAATAAGTATAATATTTCCATCATAAAGATACAATATTTATCGACTCTGTCTATCAGTTACAAATTTTATTTTACCTCGTTAATTTGTTCATACAAATTGAGTACCTTATAACACACACGATAATTGATACGTAAGGTGCCTATATTAATTTGTACATACATTATGTACGACCTCCATAGGTAGATAAAGTTACCTGTGTTACTTTTGGTAGCATTTTTCTGTCCATTTAGTATTCCAACTCCATCCTATAGTGAAGATAAAAACCTGAAACTATTTATACTTGGCATTTCGATAAACCCAGGGGCCTACCCAAGTTAATGTTAAAGAAACTGGGACACGGCAACTCAGCTTTTTTGTTCATCAGCTGTAAATGTCTCCGCAAATTGACCATAAATTTCTGCTCTATTAAAATTTATTGTCCCCGAAAACGTTTATTGTTACATTACGTAACTCGGTAACCCTTCTACCGTCATAAAACAATGCAGTCGCCACGGAACATGCAAAAAAACTGTTTGTAGTCATATAATGCCTGGGTTGTAGACCCATATTTGCGTGACAAGACCGACGAGATTTTATGACATAGGGGGCAGTGTTTTACGACCTCTTATCGAATCCAAAATTTTCTGTAGCACAAACAATCTCTTTAACTTTTTTAAAGCGCCAACAACGCCAATTTAAACAAAAAGCTGGTTCAATAATCATGTAAGTGATCATTTTACGGATATTTTAATTTTAACAATGTTAAATTAATTAAACACGTTATTATTGTACGCATATAAAATTAAACTGACTGGTACTAAAAATACGACATTTTATGACTTATTAAGTGCTACTGACGAAACCACATTGTATTTCAAAGACGGTAGGTAACGTTGATATAAAAACAACGACACCGTTCGTTCTCATATCATCCTAGCCATATAAACTCATTAAATCGTCGGACATTCGGCACATACCTTTCTTTTTATTCATGATAAAGCAAACACCGCTTTGAGAAGATAAAGAGGAGAAATCGACCACAACTATATAAAGGTTTGCGGCGATAAAAATACCATGTTTATTTGCACGTCCTACATCAGATCGGATGTGGTGGGAAACAGACTTAAACCGCTAAACAGTTTGGTGCGAAAACACGTCTCTTGCCAAAAGATATAGGAGCCAAAATTGAGTAAAACACGTTTTTGTTGACTGACATTCTTAATCAACGGCATGTTGAACTTACATTCCCTCGTATCAGTAAATTCAGATCCCTACTCGAGCATTTTTTCCCCTAAAAATGTGATTTAAAAAGTTTGCCACAGGAACAGGTGTATGTGTTAATATATAAATAGCTATTAGCGGATTACGTTTTTAACGGTCATAAAGAGTCATTTAAAATAATTACGGTTTACTATGTAGTTTCAAGGGCCTATGTATTTTTATTGCCTCTATCTAACATTGTCTGAAGGTATGTTATGGGTAGAAATTGTAAAAGTATCAGTACCCAATAATTCAATAATTTTATTACTAACAATAATTTTCTTATACCTACGTATAATTTTCATAGTAAAATCTTTACTATTTTTATTATTTACATAAATTCCTTACATATGTAGGAATCTCTACATCGTCCGCCATCTGAAGCGCAAAAGGTTAATGTATTTTACATGTTATTATTATACTTGTATGTAAATATTCTTCTTCGTATAAAGTCGTGTATTCAGTTTCCGCGTTTAAAAATCATATTTTGTTAGCACCACCCTCCTTTCTTTCCACCGAGAGATCTCGTGAAAAATTCACAACGTTAGGCAAAGTAGCAAAGATGATAACATTAATTCAGACATTGTTATAAATTGTAAGGTGACGCAACCTTCCGCGCTAAAATAAGCTTTTTCTTGTTTTATAACATAACTTTCGTAAAGAGAAGCGTAATACAATAGATATTTTTATATAGCGATTGTTTTTGGAATCGTAAATAGCCTGAAAAAAATTGAATTTAATATGCAATCACAAACAAAATTACATACTTACGTCTTAAATAAGTTCTTAAAATCATCTTATTGTTCATCTTATTTATAGCGAAGCAATATCGTTGAAATCCTTTGTCTCTGTTTTATGAATTACTCCACTTATTTTCGTAGCATTTTTCAACTGTTTATTTTAGAAAAAGTGGTTTTCTTACCTACTATCTATAAACAATCCGATATTTGACACGCTCCGACATTAGAATTCATATTGATTCTTCTTCGCCTTTCATAAAAATGTGCAACACAACTCCATAAAATAATCCATATTACTAGGCACATAAATGCGTTTCGATAGGCACACTGAGTCGCAATATTGATTTCTTTCTCTTCCAATACACTTTGCATGCGATAAAAGAGGACGGCTGGAAAAGTCTAGCGAAGAATTCCCTGTCAAATATTTCAGACGTAGAACGACAAAAGTCAAGAAGCTTGAAATTTTCTATTAATTAGTATTTTTATTGCTTTTCATGAATTGTAATTTTATGAAGAAACAAAACGAAATATTCTTTGTGTAAAACGAGTAGGTGATAATTTATTCGGTGCAGGTTACGCAATGTTGGAGACGATAATAAAAATTCGCAACAAAATGTCGTACCTACTTTTCTTAAAATGCACACTTACTTGCCGATTTACTTATCCTTATTACGTTAGTTTCAGGATAGGTGGATAATACAGGCTCATTTATTTTTATCGTTCGAATGAAAGCAATTCAAAGTCCCATAACGGATCATTGGATTCGATGCGAAATGTATGCTAATGATACATATAATTGGTGAAACTTCCTCTTACAAAAACATTTGATCATATAGATAGACGTTAAGCGTTGTTATCGGTGGAGCTCATAAGAAATTCCAATAAAGAACGCCATGAAAAATTCAATAGGTCGTCGGCCAAGGAGTCACGAGGACGAAAGTGAAAAAAAAAACGAAAACAATAACGTATATTTAATTCAAAATCAGTATTCAGAGCGCGAAGCGTCTGACCACTACTGGGACATTTGGCAAGTAGATTGCAGACAGAAGTTTTGAGTCCATACACGGTTTTTGAAGGTGACAGAACTCATTGCGGTGTAACTCCGGAGGCACCACGATCGCACCTATTTCTTCCTAATCACCGCAGCGTTTAACGCTATTATATTCTAGAAGGTTGTGGTAAAAGACATAGTTATTCGAGGTACTCCAAATTAGTCCTCAGGAACATAACTATGACCTCTTGTAGGATTTCAATCTTATCTGATGTAGATTTCAGATGTCCATGGACGGCAATTACCTCTTACCATGAATTTAACAGTATGCTCGTTACTACTTCCATAATATAAACAAAAAACAAGCAATACAATAGTGTCTTTCGTATGAGACGAATCCGTATTTATGAACTTGCTAATTAATAACATTACGCAAGGAACCGCTCGTCAGACAATTATGCGGTCAAGTTATTTCTGTTCCAAGTACTTATAGCACCCCACATATGAGCATTCGAATCTCCAATAAATTAATTTCAATTCGCAGATCCTTTTGATGCTATGAATCACGATGATACAGACCAATTTAAATGAAATAAAAGTATACATACTACCTACCGTATATAAAATAAAGTAATACCTATATTGCAGTAGGTATACTATATCTTATACATTAATTAATAATTATCACGCTAATTAACGACCCTGTCCCTCAAATATATGACAAAATTCTCTTTACATGTAGAGCAAGTAGTAAGTTGGTCAAAGTTTGTGCTTTAATGTCACATTCAGTTCTGTTTAGGAGTGATTTAAGCATTGGCACTGTGTACTACTGTCACACTATAGGCATTAGTGTTATTTAGTCATGTATAATATCTATTGAATGATATTCGTAGTTCGTCGTTCTAAAATGGTTTTAAAATATTTAACTTACGTAATGACTTAGGTCGTTTTGATATATACACTTCCCTAATTCTTACTACTGATTGTAGACTTAAGTTTGGAACTTAATAGATGTGATCAAATAAAAAAAAAAATTCTCCATTGTTAATAGTACCTCTACACATAAAAATATAAAAAGAAAACTATACGTAGGTACTAATCGCAAAAACAATTTTATAAATATCAAATAATAAAAAATGTCTCCATTATTAATAGTACCTCTACACATAAAAATATAAAAGAAAACTATACGTAGGTACTAATCGCAAAAACAATTTTATAAATGGACCTGTCTGAAAGAAATATCCATAAGAAGATTCTCACGAATAATTTGTTCCGAACAGCGTACGTTCAAAGAAGTTTTCTTAAGCAGTGCACATATTACATTTAAAAGTCAATGCAAGTCACAGAATTACGAGTGAAGTGTTTTGCCATAATTTTTCGTGAACCAACGTCATTGCGTCTCACACGAGTTTATATGCTTTCATACATAGATTATTATACTTTTTATTTTCAAAACAAAACCGCGGTTTTTTACCTCAATAATCTGAATATATTAATTCGTAATTACTAGTACGGTACTATTTTGTTATATTACTTACTAATTACTACTATTGTGATATACTTCTTAGTAATTAATATGCTATATCGTAATAGAAGAAACAACAACTGATAGTTAAAGCGGGTTTTATATTATCTACACATTCTGTACGTGTCACACACGGGCCGGGATTGTTGGAATGATAAGTATGATTTTGTCTGACACAATACGTTCAATGTCTGTAAGTATAAGTATATAAAAGGGGATTTAAGTGTAGGCCTCGTTATTAATTATTTACCAATAATTTATAGTCAAATAAACCCAGCTAAAAATTTCATAGAGTTGAATTTAAGTGAAAATAAAACCAAACAGAAATAGAGGTATGTGCCGTATTGATTTAAAAATATCTAATATACTTAGATAGGTATTTTAAAAACACGTGGAATCTGTATGTAGGTACGTATAAATAAAGTAGAATGGGCTGTTTACTACCCATTTACTAACCTATTACGTTTAAAATGTACCTAAACGCAAAAATATACAAGAGTACAATTTATTTTATCTGTCTAGTTATCACTTTATTTGATCTAAATTTGTAAATAACTAAACCAATTTGGATTAGATATTTACTCAAAGATAAAACCTTTACTAGAGCAACATTAGCTATTTGAGATCTAGTTTAGACATATTAGGCGTTTTTAACGCATGCGAGAAAACACGCGCGAGGAAGCTTGTGTATCTAAAATATTACCAGAAGGTCGGCACATACCTTTTGCTAGCCAAGTACTTTTCCCTATCCACGTTAAGAATTTCCACTCATAACGATACAATGTTGGTAAATTAGTTTCACTTGCACATTTGGATGCTAACTCTAAACGATAATTGCTAGATAAGCATCGCTAATTTAGCTAATCGAGACTTAGCAGTTGTACAGATGCTTGGAATTAGACTCTAGATGCGCACTACAGATTATTTAGACGCCTGTTCAAATTTGTTCGCTAATAAACGAACTTTAAGTAGTTGAAATAAATTTTCTTTCAAATTTTACTAATAAGATATGAATTTTATTTATTTACTAACGATGAGATACATGTATCTATGACTTTTAGTAAATTAAAGTTCGTGTTGGATACAGTATTTACTAAAACTCCGAGGTTCTCTAAAACTTTATAGTTACATCCATTTTTTGTTTTTTTTTTTTTTACAGTACTATCATATATTTTATTAATTGTCATAACCTTATATACATATTATTTACAGTAAGTAGAAAATGGTATCAAAAACAATATTAATTAATTAAAAAGTTACATCCATTTATTCATAATTTAATTCATAATAATTAAATTCATAGCATTATTTTGAACTATCTAATAAACACTGAAATTCTAATGTAGGTACTGAAGAACTCTACGTCCCTAATAGGAACCATATAGGTACCTATTTTTCAACTTCAAATATTGTTATTTGTTAGGTAGGTACTGAGATTTTCCAGTGGCCACAGGACTTTTGTAAACGATTTTCAATACCTATTAGTCATTATAGATATTAGGTAGGTAGATATTTAGGTACCTACTTAACGCATAGCATAATTAACTAAGTATTGACTATTTACTACGGCCCTAAGATGTGGTTCTTATAATTTAGGTACGTATTTTGTTGGCCAGTAGACCAACGCCATGACATTACGTAGTAGACCGATAAGGCTAGACGCAAACAACCTACATACCTATCTGGAGTCGTCGACCTCGCAAGGACGGAATCCGTCATCCGTCAGGTCAAGGTCACGGCATGTCACGTCACAGATCTGCATCTGTGATCGTCTACATTGATATCAACTGCACTCACAAGTTTCAATCCTATCCCCTTGAAATAAGAAATCTATACCTACAGTATAAAAATAGTCGGTGCATTGACCTCGATTCACTGGAATTGCTTCAACGCTTCAAGATGTTACTTTCGTTGGATATTTAAATGTTGATAAGTTATGTGGGGTTATGGAACTTTTGTGTTTCCTTATTGCTTCGGAAAAGCATTCGAAATAGACTTAGATGTAAACATTGCTTGACACGACACATTAAGTGCCTACCTGTGATTTATGGTTAAGTTCGCCTATTAATTTAATTCAATATTACGCACACATTAATATAGATTGCAATAACTACATAAATAATATTATTTTATTAGTACTTAGTGCAGGAAAACGTTGTGAGGAAACTTACACACCTGATAGTTCTTTGAAAGTTGTTAAAAGAATGTGAAGTTTGCCAATTAGCGGACTACGGCCTAACCGACCTGAGAGGATACACGTGCCCAGCACTGGCCCAGTAATGGTTTGGCCAGTCTTAAATTTGCTATTCGATACACCAACTAATATGTAATACTTAGATATCTTAAATATGCTTACCTACCCAGGTTCTAGAATTAATGGCTCAGTAAAACCATACAATAATTTAAGAAAATGTTTTAGTCTATACAACGAATATAACAAATGATATTGTCCTACTCCGGTGAAACCACCGATACATCTATTTCTACCTAGGTAATAACAGCAATGTGCAAGCGCTGCGGTGTTGCAAGCTGTCTGGTTTTAAAAGTGTGGTAAGGGAGACATACCTATCCGAGCCGTTAACAATGGTCGTGAGGGGTAGCAATACATTTATAGCAGACTTCGAGTAGAACTCTGATCTTATCAGGGACTGATTACATATGACCATGGGCGGCAGTGCCCACTGATAATCAGATGGACTACATGGCCGTTTGTAACTTCCACATTGTAAAAAATTAACAAAACAATAAAATTTTCTTAAATGTATAGTATAGATTTTATACTTACTCAGATTACATAAATTTTAAGTTAGTATACAAGTCTATTAAAATTAACAAAACTTTTAAAAGCCACTGAGCATTCGGGAAAGGAAATCGATGACAATAACCATAAATTGGCGATTTTATATAAAAATTACAAATATATGGGTCTAATCTGTGGAGCTATCACATAAATAAAGGGAAACAACAGATGCGTATCCCCCGACCCAGCCGCCATCTTCGTTCCAATTGTATAACAATAAATTGTAGAAAGAAAAACCGAATTAAGTCGGCGGTACAAAGATACAGTTGTTAACACAAGGTGGTCTTTAATTATTTTAGATAAATATATGATAGAACTTCATTAGGCTTGCCCGAGTAATTTTGTTCGTAATAAATAATTTCTGGACACTTTGTGCGCAAGTAATGGGTCTACGGCCGCTAGACCATCATTAGTCCTATTGTTATGCATTCGAAATATTCCACGGAGCAATTTAATCCACATTTACATAACTTCGATTTTTGTGCGATAACATTTTCTAAACGTTATACGTAATTACATACAGGAGATGGGGTATGAAATGCGTAGTCTTAAATTTCATTAGCGTATGAAACCAAAACAAATGTATGTACAAAATTTCATTATAAATCTTATGGCGTGACATTAGCATGTTGGTAACGCTTAAGGAAACGAGTACGCCCGCTGGGCACACGGCCGTCTTGTAAAACGAAATTGTTATAGCTATACGCCTACTTATTAAACGCGAGGACAAACGTACCTATATAGGTATATCTACATCGTATACACAAATCTCTACAGTTACTTTGTAACGTAGAAGTTGCAAACAGCGGTTGTGTGAAGTAATTTGCGCTGAGTAATCTTAACTATTGCTTAGGTATACCTACGTTACTATGTAAGTAATGGACAGCGGGAGAAAATAGTTATTCAACAATGCCTACTTGCTTCAATATTAGTTTCTAAGTAATTTCATAAAGCCATAGGAGTCGACGTAAGCGTAGCACGCACAAATATTTGGTAACTTACCTACATACCTTCCTTTTATATGAACATAAACTAGTTCTAGATCACCAAATTATCTTGATTTAAAATGCCAGTATATTATATGCCTACTTTAATCTAAATTTGTATAGAAACCTATTAAAAGTTAAGCAGCTTCGGCTACCAAAAGCCTGGCTCTCCAATTTTATTTGAGTAGCAAATTTCCGCTCCGAAAAGATCCAATATCCGCCTTTGTTAGGTTCTGCCCCATATCCTATATCTAAGTATAACTTCCTATCTATACTTTAAGAAAATCAGAGTTCGTCCTTAACCTACGTAGGCTTGTAAAGATTTTTAATATTTCATTACATTTTTAAAGCTCTCTAAGAAATTTATGAGAATTTTGGTACTTATAATCTAATTTCTAATACTCTACCTATGAGATATCAAAATATAGAGCTACCTAAAACAGTAGGTAGGTATTTTTACTTGCTTAAAAATATATTATTAAACCGTACGTTGTGAAAATATACATTAAATAGAAAATGAAGAGTTAACACACCACATTTTTTTCATGTACCTAGTTACCTACCTAATTTTATTGCGTGAATATGATTGTATTAGTTTAAAGATAAACATTGATTCTGTAGTTTTAAAGAATTGTGTAGTGTTATAATTATCTGTTGTATACATCCTAATTCATGTCCTTGTCAAAGACTTTCTAAATCGTTTTCTTACCTCGTAACGACGCCTAAATATTTATCCTCCTGCTAAGCGACAGAAATCAGCAGGCCATTAGAATATCACCGCGCATCGTCATCTATCACTTCGAAGTTTAAAAGTCCCCCTCGTGTGATTAGGGTGCATCTTAAAAGGACCCAAAATGATAAGTCGAAGCGAAGGAATGCGGACCGATGAACATAGTCGCATGAACCACGCTACAGATTTGTATTTTCACTTCAATTGTACTTATTACAATGCAATAAAGACTAGTTTGGTGTAAACTATTGTTGTGGTAAATTTGTTAGTTCATAGCAATGGTGGACTGTCATGGCGCTATGACGTCATTCAGCCAATGAGCTCGCGAGCCGCGCGACGACAGCGCCACAAGATGGCCGCCGTCGGCCGCTTGCCGCCGCCTTCTCTGTTTAGGCCTAAATGTCAAACAAGTTTATTTTGTAACAAAAGTTCCTATAATATTCCACTAAAATAAAAATATTTAAGATTTTGCCTAGAAAACGATATTGTGAGTTTTATAGATTATACTGCAGTTAAAATTGTGAATACCAGTGAAATAACGTTTGTAAGGTGAGTGTTTTATTTATTAATTGTACCTACTAAATTTAATAGTTATTTAATAGATCATTATTTCTAATAGGTCTATGTGAATTTGAGTCGTAATTCAAAAGTTTTGTTTATTTTGTTAATACTTATTAATTTAGGTTATAAGTTTAAATAGGATAACCATTCATAGTTTGCTTTAAGTAAATTGTATCTATCAACAAAATAATAATAATAATAACGAATAAAAATAAAGTATGAAAGATGCCTAAATATTTAAAAAAAAATGATTTTTTAAAATTAATGCTCAGGTACTAAATAAAATAGCCGTTTAGTCAAAAACCAGTAAATAAGTAAGTCAAATAAGAGCTAAGCATGTGTCTCTTATTTAAATCTTAATCATTACATAAGATTTTTTGTAAATGGGGTAGGTAGAGACGTAAAGTATGCAAAATATTCATCATAAAATTATAAACAACTTGGGAAACAATTAAAACGTGAAAAATGAAGAAACACTGTCACTAATATTTATTGCTTATATTTTTAAAATTAAGAGTACCTACAAAGGTAGGCACATAGGTAGATGCTTACATACTTAGTATGTACATATGTAGTAATATGCCTACCTAACCTTACTAATATTTCTTTACATGTAAGTATTTATAGTAGCTATATTTCTTATCTATAGGTTGCTCTACATGTTCTCTACTTGCATATTTGATGTTTTCAGATCATTTAAATTACACTGGCCATACATCTAACCTGCTTTACATAGCAGACTCACTTATATAGCAATTAGACTTTTAAAGTAGGTTAGGTTAGGTTAGGTTAGGTTAGTAGGCTATAGCTTTTACAGTAGGTTAGTAGGTTAGTAGTATCCAATTTATTTCTTTGCTATCCAGGTACCTACTTTTTTGGCTACAAGGGGAAACCTTTAAAAGTTACTCGATGCTGTAGGGGCAACATCAGGTTATATGGGGTTTCTAAACTCAACAACTCCCACGGTGACCGTCCTCAGTGCTATGTAGATAATTCTGGGATCTCCAAATAAAGGCTACCGGAGTCTTATGAGAGCGGCGGTCCTATCGGGCTTTGTTGTTGTTCGCGTGGTTAGCCCTGGTGAACTTCCACCACACCTGCCAGTATTTACGACAATATGTGGTCACACATACCGTCGTCCTTCCCGGTGCCGCCCACAACAACGGAAACCGCCGTTTACTCGCCTTTTATGACATTCAGAGGATACCGTATCTCTATTCTAGTCCCAAGACTACAGGGACAATCCAGGTACCCAGATAATTAAAGGTAGAACCCAGTGGTTCGACTCCGGCGGCACCACTGGCACACCTATTTCTGCCTAATAACAGCAGTGTTAAGGGCTGCTGTATTCTGGTGTGAAGGGTGTGGTAAGGGAGACTTACTTATCCGAGGTATTCTAACTTAGTCCTCAGGGGTAGCAACGCATCTGTGGT
>DWRA01001889.1:0-15479 GCA_018250295.1 Spathilepia clonius
TATATAATTAGTATCACTCTCAGGAAAATCTGAATTTACTAAAATGAAACAATAGATTATGTAAATTAATGTTCTATTCCATTTATGTTTCTTGCTGCGTACGAAAGTACTGAAACTTACCTCATCCAATATCCATAGTATTGTTTTTGCCGCATACCATCTTTACATTGAAGCATTGAAGCCAGTTTAAAAACTTTGAATAATTGATTTTGAGTTAACGTCATATATTTCATTTCAATTGACGGCAGTCCTAATATTGTCAGTCACTAACTCATGTTCATCCAATTTTCGCGAAAAAGTGAGAATTGTTCGAGAATTCTCCGTGAACTAAAGGTAGACAAAGTGGCAAGTGAACAGGAAATAAGGGTTCGCTTGGGGCGCGATACTGCCTCAGAAAACATTCGGCTTGATTGGCTGGTAACTTCAACCACGCACCGGGATCAGAGATGCTAGGATACGGTAATATTCCATTATGTCTGCCCATTCTATGTAGGAATCAGATTTAATGTTACCTCTGAGGTCAATCGCAGAAAACTTCCATGGCTTAATTCACTTTTGTGCGGCGCGATCTTTTGAGCAATAGCAGAGTATCACCAAAGTACAAAATGCCTTAAATATTTTATATAATAGATAAACGCAAAAAAAAAAAACAATTTTTAGTGACTTCCTTCTACGAAGGACCTCTACTCTACCTCAAGTGTTTTGAACTTCCACCTCTTTAACCTCTCCTCTTAGACCTCTTACTGTGACCTGTAAATAAGGGTATGAAAGACCTAACACAACACCACATTTTTTTCAAAATTATGTACGTATTTAAAAGATTTCACTAGTATAACAGTTGACAAAAATATTTTGAGGAAACTTACATGCCTGTGAGGTCTATAAAATGCTCAAACGTATATGAAGTCTACCAATCCGCACTTTACTACGGTGATATGCTATGGTTTAGCATCAATGAGTCAGAAATGGGTTGACGATTATGAAATAAACTGCCGCGTCCAACACTTTTCGTTCCCGTTTATCGTACATCTGACCGATACCGGAATGGAGTGAAGCCGGTCGCCGGCCGTTTACTTTTACGCGCCCGCATCCGGCGCGGGAACCTCGGTTATGTCACTGGGGACCGGACGTAACCCTAAAAAGGGATAGACATATATAGGTTGAAGACATAAAGTGGTCTATCGGTTGTTTTAGCCAAAAAAAATGCACCGAAAAGCTTTTTAACAGAAATTAGGAAAAGTTCTGATTTTAATTTTATTGCATCTATAATTATTTCAATAAGTAATTTTAGTACATATTTAATCCGGTAATATTGAGTTAATATTTAATTTTGTAAGCATCTACTTCAACACAGAAGTTAAGAAATCATTATGCAATAAGCTGGATTTCCTAAAATCTTAGTTTTTAATAATATTTTCTTATGAAAACAAATTTTCGTTAGGAAAGGATTTTCAAGCTTTTTTTCATAAACCATAATGATTTTTATACAACCTTTCATGAAATTATTTAAACTTTCTTCTAACCTTAGTAAATTCTTAATAATTAACAAATAACATTAATATTATTATAATTAACGATCAACTAACTATTTTTAATCATGAAGTCAAGTATCTGTACCTGTTGTTGTAATTATGATTCTAAACGAAATTGCAAAAGCAGGAACAGTCTCCAACTTTCGCAATAGTGAGCGAGGTAATTTTTGTAATTAACCTTTAATTCAAAGCTGGAGAGTTTTATTATGAGAAAAGTTGCGACTGGACGACTCTTTACATTGACGCAAACAGCGGCCTCTTTGCCAGCTTGCCCCACTGCAAGAGAGATAATGTTTAAATCAAAACAATATTTTAAACAAAAATAAACCCATCATCATCCCACTATTTACCGACTCAGGTGGGTAATCATCTTTAGCTGACATTTTTCCCTGTGAGGAATGAGGAGCACGCTAGCCTAATGTAGGTTGGTAAACTTCCTACCTATATAAACCCAGACATAACATACAATGTTTTCGTTTCCGCTATAGTAAGCGTGGGATAAATTCTTAGACCCCTAGTTTGAGGCAAAATTTCAAATCACTACACTCTTGTTAACCTATTATTGTTCCAATGCTGGGCCCGAGTCTCCTCTCAGACTGAGAAAAGTTAACCCACAGTCGATCGCGCTGGCCAATAACGAATTGATAGATACTTTTGAGAACTTTTTGTTTAAAGAACGAGAGTTCTTAGCGTATTCGAAATTAATTACACGTTCCCATGTGTAATTAATTTCTAATACGCTCATGACTTTGAAAAATCAAAGGTGCCAAGGGTTTGAATTTCTGATCCTCCTACTGAAAGACCAAGTGTCGAAGATCAAGCTATCACTGGTTAAGTGGATACCTAATAATATTTTTAATCTTCCACTGAAATTAATTTTATTGCAGACAGGGATTGTCATTGCGGGGGCTGGTTACGTTGCCTAATGAGCCCTCAATTAGCGGCTCATTGCGTTTCTAATTGCCTCCACTTCATTCCACATGCAAGCCACAGTTTCCAGCGTTGATGTAAACGATCGTTAGCTTTGTGCATTTGATGGAATAAACTGAAAGATTAATGAGATGGAGATCTGTAATAGGGTTGTTGACGCAACAGTTTCCGGACTCTATACAAATAAATGAAAAGTGCATATTTGTAATGTCAAAGTTATAGCTTTTTATTAAATGCATATGACAGTATACAGTACCTATAAGAACAAAATGTATTTTTTTGGCTGTCTGTCTATCTGTTTGTTTTGGCTAATCTTAACTTTTCGCTAACAGGCTGGACCAATTTTCCAAGGACCAAGACGCACAGTCAGATAGCTGATGATATAAGGAGCAACTTACGTTTTATATCTTGGAAAATATGTTAGGATTTTGCGGGAAAATTTAAAACCCATGAAGTATACCAGTAGTTCCCCAATTTGGTAAACCTATTGAAGGTTTATTGAATATATTTCGGTTACATGTACGTCATATTACATTTTCTAAACGCGGTTGAAACCGCGGGTCACATCTAGATATGTAATAAAATCCCTATGGGCAACTTTTCGCTTACATATTTCTAAAAACACACTATACTATTAATTGCGATTGTAATAATGGACAGCGACTATTAAATGTTATTGACCTTATAAATAGTCGTAAAAATTGCGACACGAGTTAGCTATGATGAAGTTTGCGCAGATCTCTCCTAGTTGTGTGAGATCCAATCCTCATTACCTTCGACAAAGTTTAAAAACTACTGGTCACTGGTAAATGGTAATAAAGTCCTAAAGTTCCCTCCGAAGCACGGAAACATGCATTAAAAATCACTAACCGTCACCCATCCAATTGCGGCCGGAGTTTTATCTTATTACCTAAATCCTATAACTTTATTAATCAACTGCTAAATTTTCATAATGAAAGTATCTAAAACACTAGAATTATTTGCCTAATTTTACATGTAGTCGACAGTACTACTGGTTAGTAGCAAATTTCATATTTTAAAGCATTAAAATAACCAATTAGGCATTGGAGATCCTTAAATGGGATTGTCGACGTGGCGCCGGATATCGCATCGCCTAATGAGCCCTCAATTGGTGGCTCATTGCGCTTCTAATTGCTTCAGCCATTACAGCCACTTCATTTAACATGCAAACCACGGGCACGCTGATATGAACGATCTTTTGAATTAAATTCATTTTGCAATAATATGGTAATTTTTGCCAAGCGAATAACAGTTGTTTAAAATTGCGAAGCATTGCGTGTTTAAACAACAAAATCTTGCCTGCTTTTACTCTAAGATTTCACACAAAATTGCGTGCGATCAACCCTAAGATAAAAAGTATTTTCATGTGTTACACATAATACTACCTATTACAAAGTTGTTTTGCTGTTACTTTGAATATCACGTCTATGGTGCTCAAATCCCAGACGCCTCGACTGAGAGGCCGAGTTTCTAATCAGAAGGCTATTATTGGTTTGAAACTATAAATATTGTTATTTTTTTAATTATTTTATATATAATACACTACACACAGCGTTTGTCTAATGATCTGTTTCAAACATTTCAATTGTAATTACATCACGTTATTCTCTAAATTATATAGATTTCTTGAACAATTAAGATTTGCTACATACGGAGATTTTAATAAAGACACGTATCATTTTGATGACTCGCATTACATCTACGTAATGAATTCAAGTAATTTACCTAATAATGATATAATCATATGTTCAAGTAATTTTCCTAATTTGCCGATATTCCTCATATATATGTGTAAATCAAGAATTGTTATTCTGACTGTGGAATGTAAATGGTTTTAATATGTTACACCTGTGCACACGTTTGAATTAAAATTCCTTTCGAATCCTAAACGTTGATTGTAATGAAATGGAATTTGATAAAATGTATTACGTTACATAAATTGAATCCTCTTTGGAAATATATATAAATAAATAGAATTAAAGTGTCTGTTTGTAATGTTAATTTAACTACTTTTTATTGAACGATAAGTAAATACTTTTTACTTTATAATAAAAAACAGATAGTTGAGGAAGATAGTTTATGTTATAAGGAATAATTTAAGCTATTGAGTTTGGCAACGTAAACGACACGTCTGTGTCCGACCTCAGGGAGGAATCCAATCCCAATTGAAGATGGTGACTGATGTCTGTAGACGTATTTGCTACTTCATTCTACTAATATTCTCCATTGACATCATTATCGACCCATTATTATCCCACAGCTGGAAACGGGTCTCTTCCCACTACTAGAAGTATCTAATATACTCCATCACGCTTGCCATGCGCGGATTTATAGACCTAATTCCTTCGACTACTTTTTTTTTAATATTGTGAGACTTGAACCTCGAACATCGGACGGAAGCGATCGAAATTCTCTCTACCAGTGGCTAGGATCTCACTGCTTTAATATTTTTAGTGGAAAAGTAAGTAAATAAAATTTCGAATACGTAATTACTCTTACAAATCAACGTAATGAACTGTCAATAGTCAATGCTACAATATTTTATTTCAATAAGTAATATTTACGGCCAATTAAAAACGTAAATTTAAATCAGAGAACATATTAAGTCTGTGAGTTGCTATAAAAATTTAATAGTAATATTCGTTAATGATACACTCATTTTCGCAATTAACAAAACTACATTTCAATTAGCGTTCATTTTGCAATTAATTAAAAAGTTTGTTCTGGTTGCTTCAGCGTTCTGTTTGGTTTGTTATTTTTAATGATTTCATTTTACGAAAAGGTAGCCGGGCCGCCATATTCCGTCGTCACCGTCGAACATTTTCAACACAAGTCATTAAATTACCGAATTTGAAATGTTGCGGACTTCTTTTCTTATAACAGAGGAGAAATAGCAAACGAGTATACAATACATCGGGTGGCAAGTATTCGCTGTCGCCCATAGACATCAATAATCAACCCTAGATAAGATCGGAGTCCTACCTGAAGTCAGCTATAAACGCGTTGCTACTCCTGATAATTAAGTTGAAACTTCCCTAAAACGACAAAAAAGAAACGTATTTTCAATCCTTAGTTAAACTGTTACATGTTGTCTCATGTTATACCTAAGTTGCAAAACTCATTGCATAGCATCATTGCAACATCTATCTTTGCTCTACATCTCAGTTCTTATGACTTGTATCTGTGACCACTTTCATAGTAGATTCCGGATACTATAATATTACGCACTTTATGAACACATTTACATTCCATGTATTATAACAGAAATTGCACTAGTATTGATCAACCTCCAATAAACAAAAGCATTACCTATTAACTTAAACAATAGTAGGTATAGACTACTCATCCTTTCATTAAACTCACATGCGTAACTGAG
This sequence comes from Spathilepia clonius, assembly GCA_018250295.1. Taxonomy (NCBI): domain Eukaryota; kingdom Metazoa; phylum Arthropoda; class Insecta; order Lepidoptera; family Hesperiidae; genus Spathilepia; species Spathilepia clonius. Next base: position 5,860 of record DWRA01001889.1, read on the forward strand.
AACTATAGAAAATTCTGTAAATGTTGCGAATGTATTATAATAAAAAAGTTATCGTGATGTTTTTGTGGTGTAATGTGAATTACGCTGGTTGCTAATCGATTGGTACTAAACGCATAAACAATAGTTGTGCAGGTCATCTTGCCATTTTAGCTACTGAGCAGGTGTTTAAGCCGGTGGCCTAGCGTGAAATTTTACATCGGATAACTGACGTATGTAAGTGGTATACGTTTTATTTTTTTGCGTTTTCGTAGAAGAATAAACTATTAAAAAGTAGCCGTACAACTTTTGATAGCCGCGTTTACTACAATTTCATAACAAAGCACTGCTGGCTGGTTGCTCAACCGATAGAATCAAATGGAGGATCTGCTTAATTTTAGATAATTATGTTATTTTTTTACTTAGGACATTTATCGTACAACAAAGTAACGGCTTACACGATAATTCAAGTAGAACCCTTGTTATATGAAGTTGGTAGGAGATGTCTATGGCCTAAGTTACGGTGGCCACTAACCATCCAGTAGAGCAAAGGCTTATAGACTTCAGGCGTATAAAAAACTCAAAATAAGTCTCCTTTTTTTGTCTGAGGTCCAGACTCTTACAGAGAGCGCTGTCATCAACACCTATACCGGACGAGGTAGAGCCAATATTAGCGCGTTCTCGATTCGGTAATCATACGTGACTAGAATACTGGAAATAGTGCTGGTATGACTTATTCTAAGGCACCACATATTACGTTCAGAAACGTGAAAAATCTGAATAGAAAAACTGTTACAGTTATATATCTACGCGTCAAAACCTCTAACCATGAGAAATTAATAATGTATAAAGCTATTGTTACTTCAATAAACTGCAATTTTTTTTATTAGTAATTTGATTCGATGGTAATTTTTGTAATCTGATTTGATAGATGTAGTAAAGAAAAGTCTTATATAAAGCACTTTCAGGCGTAACAACGCATCTACAATTGACCTTACATAAGGCTTCAATCCTCTCTGGGGTTCCATATCAGTACATGTCAACAGCACTGACCATCTATCTTCAGACGAACCCTCATAAATGGTTCTACTACTAAACTATTGCATCGATACTACTATAACATACATCTCAAAATATAGAGATGTAAAATGAAGACGAATTTATTAATTTTGTATAGGCATAGGAAGGTACCTATAAATTGTCAGTTACAATATTTTTCTCATACTAACATCGAATTGGAACACGACCTGAACTGGGACCGTCGGGCATGAAACTCAGCGTAGCATTGTAGTCGCAAGCTAAAACAACAAAGATTTAATCCACGTACGGCCAATATCATGAAGTCCATAGCTTCCGCCACATATCGAATATCTTCAACTTACGACCGTCAGCGAAATGAAAACGCTGCGGAGGACGTATTGCATTGCGAGTATTGAATACATAATACACCCCGACTTCGTATTCCATACTCATATTTCCATCTACTCCTCAGTTGTTTTAAGGATTATTTGTTTTTGTTTTTGACGAAGGATCCCCCTTTAGCTGAACTATACTTTGTACTCACAGTATCACATGAGAATCTATTATGTCGTTAGTGTCAATGACACACACAAAGACGAAACACCCAAAACCAAAATCATAATCTAAATTAATCATTTATTGAAAATCAAAGAGATTTTGAAAATTTCTAGGTAATTATTTACTTTAGTGGTAAAGGGAAACGTTATAAACTATTTCTTAAAACGTTTTCCAGTGATATCCTGATACTAAGAATTCACGATTATAATTTTACGGTATCATAATTTCAATGTGTACATGTTCCATCCATAATCTATTGATAAACACATTTTTTTGTAAAAATACCATAAGTATGTACATGCTTTACTTGAACAATACAACAACATTGCGATCGTGAACTAAAACAACTGCAATTTAATCTATACGGAGGAGTGCATAGCGTCCGCTATATGATATCAAATCTTAGACTTGAGACCGTCAGCGAAATAAAAACGCTGCGGTGGACGTATAGCGTCGCGCGTATTGAATATCCGGACTTCACATTTTGGTACTCATATTTCCGTACTCCTCAGTTGTTTTATGAGTTTTTTGTTTTAGCGGAAACAATAGTAGCAATAGTAACACTGGCTCAAAATCCCACCTAAGTTTCTCGTATTATAAATCCTAAGGACACACGCAAATACGAGTAAATACATATTTGCCTATTTAGAATAGAAATCTAAAATCGTTGTTGATGTCTAATTACTTATATTTTATCCTTGAGTAGTAAATTTTATTACCTACCTTGTATGCAACGAGATTATTATCTACACTATACCGAAGTAACATTTATGATGCAAAGAAATTCCGTTATAAAACAATTTTTCTTGTAATGTTTTTTAGGTTTCTTTTAACCATTTTCTTTTTGTTACATTTATATTTTTGCAGATTTTAATACAATTTCTTCTACACAAACCAATATAAATAAAAGTAAATAGTAGTCGTAAATATAAATATAGTGGTAAATATTCCTTCCCTTGACACGTTGCCGTAAAGTATTTGCAACCAAACTTGGCGTACGTGGTTATTGAGGTTTTGTTATTACGAGACGGTACCAAAACTTCGTTACGTGGAAAACTTCTTTAAATAATCTACAGGAAGAAACATTTATTGAAGAGTTTTGTAGGCATTAACTTCTTGTTTCATTTTAGCAACCGCTCCAGAAAAATCTATAAGGAGAAAAAACGTTTACTGACAAATTTCGATTTGTATTTAACTTATTTAAGGAATAAATTTCAAATATTTTTTTATCACTTACTTTATACAAGGAACTCTTCGGCAAAATTTCATACTCCTAAAACTACCAATTCGTGACTTTTGACTGCCAGTCGCTCACTAGACCCCATTTATGTCTACAGACATCATACGTGTGAGACACGGTCCTTGGCAAAACGAAATCATATCATCCTATACTGTATACAACATACAGGATATATTTTGGCATATTATTTTAAGGTGGTAGAACCCTTTTTAATTCGACTCCGGCAGCACCACCGCCACACTTATTTTTGCCTAATAACAGCAGTGTTAAGCGCTGCTGTCATCTGGTTTGAAGGGAGTGGTAAGGGAGATAAACTTAACGAGGCATTCCAACTTAGTCCTCAGGGGTAACGACGCATCTGTTGATGACTTCAGTTGGGATTCTAGTCTTATCTGGGGTGGATCACAAATGTCCATGGACGGCAGTTGCGGCCTACCATCAGGTGGACTGCATGCTCGTTTGCTACTCCATAAATATATATATAAACTGCTATATATATAAACTTGGTATACCTTCGGCAACATGATCGCACCAATACAGGCCGTGTATGTTGCAATATAACATAGAACAATATGATTTTGAAAAATCGCGTGTGGGAGCGGTCATCACACCGATCTGACACGCAGTGGATGTCAGGTTCAAATCTAGGCTAAAAATTATACAAATAGAAACTTGACATTTTTAAGTTTGTTTACTCGTCTATATGTTCGTGGCATCTTAGCGTGAGATTAATAATAATGTCATTACGAGCCATTACAACAGTAGATCGACTAATTAATTAATCAATTAACAGACGAAAGCGGATTAAACTATGAATAGTTGGTATCAGCGGAATTACTCGGCAATGGATAATGGCAGCGTCAACGGAACTGGTGCAAACGAATATTCCATTAATCGGGATCTAATGGAAATGAGTTCCATTGCATCGATTCGCCGTCGCGAATTTAATACTTGGCCGCGATTCGGCGAAGTGCACCCTGTCATTGGCTTATTTGTATGAATAATTCCACGGGACTCATTTCATATCTTATTGTCAATCATCAACCTATTCCGGCTCTTTTAAACGATTCAGATCATAGTATAGGCTGGTGAGATGGTACCCAGGCTTATGTTCTTTATTGTTCACAGAAGGATCGCAATAAAAAATTACATGACTAAAATTAAGGACTTGTTTTTATATGTTTTATTCATAGTACAGGCGTAACAACGCTCATGATTTTCATCAAATAATTATTTATCAACCATGAACATCTACAATCAACTCCGGTACAGCTTCCGAAGTCATGGTAGTTTGTAAACGTTAAAAAACCGGCCAAGTGCGAGTCGGACTCGCAGAAGAAGGATTCCATAGCATTAACATTAAATAATATGTAACGTTGAACAGTTTTCGAACTACCGAATAAAATTGCTGTGATATATGGACAGACAGACATAACGAATCTATAAGGGTTCCGATTTTTGCCAGTAGGCTACGGAACCCTAAAAAAGACTTTTGTATAAATCGACTTTTAATACATGATTTAAATAAGTATTTCCTTGTGTCCAAGGAAACACTTATTACATTTATTAAACTAGATCGTTTATGTAGCAACGGCTACTACTGTTATTATAACAACATTAAATTGCAAGAATGCCTCCGGAATCGAAACAGAAAAGGCTCTACTTCATATAAAAACACCACACATAGAGCATGAGGTAAAGTTATTCATTCAGTTAAACCTAAACAAAGCCACCCTTGACTGCTATTCATTATTCAAAGTTTCCCAAAAGCACTTTAGTATTCCAAGCTTGTATGAGTAATCATATTTGGATCTGGTCTCTTGGATCCGTCTGTTTCTGACTTTATTAAGTCGGAGTCAGAAATCTGAATACAACACTAACATATGATGTCTTATTCCGTGATAGACGGTGTCTAGTTTTTTGAAATCAAGTTTCTAGACAATTTGTAGCTTAATTTTTTTCTAGCAAAAACATGAGTTACATTAATATTACTCATGGAAAATGTATCTGAAGTTTTTTCAAATACGGCAATAAAATTATAAACATATCTATTATAATACATACAATGCTGATTATTGATGACAACTTTAGAACTGTGTTACTGTAAATATATGAAAATGTCGCTTTCTACACTTATTCACCACATGAACATATAAAATGACGAATATACAAATACTGAAGCAAAAGACAGGAATCCGAACTCGAATTAATAACGAAGTGCCTCTCAAATGACCCAAAAAATTCGTTCCAACTACGATTGCGTCAGATTCTTGAAAGTAGTCAGTGTTTAGTTGAAAATGTAATTCGGTCGTCACTGCGCTCCACTGAGCCCCACAATCGTAAACCGTGGCTCTGTTTCAATCAGACGCCACGTGACAGGAATACTGTCCCTGCCCCTCGCTGAATAACGGAACTGGATTCTAGAAACATGCTATAATTATTTTTAAAGGATTGGATAAGCAAACGTGAGAGACGATTGCTTTGAGTGGTCTTTGCTGACTATGAGTTTTTGTAAACAACTCCCCATAAGTCCCACGTGAAGATGGTCACTAACGCCAAACTGTATTTAAAGAGTAACTCGGATCACAATCGGATAAAAAGTTACCTACCTAGTATTTTAAATATGTACGATCAGCCCGAAAAACAAATATAAATAGAATATATGTAAATAAGTTTATCTCAGTATTTTTATAAAAAAATAATCTGTTGTAATTATGTACTTAGAGAATAAATATAGCTTTGTTAAACTAAATTTTGATTAATATAATGGACCCGTTTGTCTCGCTGTCCTGACAAGAAAAGCATATGAATAGGGCCGGGGGTATACTCAGAAATATGCGAAATAACACAAAAGCGGTAAACGGTAAATGAGACATTCATAGATGAGCTTTTTAAAATTCTGAAAACGAAGCTCACAAAAGCTTACATTTAACAAAGCTTCAATAGGAAACATGTCGTCATTGGAATATATGTATTTTAAAATATTGTCTACTTTAAATATTCATATCGAATGTACACGAGCGCAGCAGCAACAGCTTTACACGTATGTAGTTTCCGGGTTCAACCCCTGACAAACAAACGACAGAATGATACTTTCGTCCACTTTGTTATCAAGAAGGGACTACTTACCATCGCGAGAATCACATACCTTCACACATATTTCTGTCTAATGCTGTCAGTGACAAGCGCTGCTTACTTCTGGTTTGAATGGTGTGGTAATATAGACGTACTTTTCTGAAGCGTTCCCATTTAGTCCACGTCGCATCTACAGTCAATCTCTGGTAAGCTCTAATTTTTTTGAGTTTGATTAGAGATGTCCATGGGCAGTAGTGGCCACTTTACATCATGTACTCGAAAGCTACTTGGGTAGTATATTAAAATAAACACTCATTTTCTATTAAAAGAGTACCTCCAAGTAATCAAACAGGATTCGAATCTCTAACCCGCAGCATAGGACCGAAATGTATACCACTAGGCAATACAGCTTTGTTGGGTTTACAGATATATTTAAATTAAATGCTTGTACGTAAATCCAGCGGCCCTTGAAAACACAATATAACAGAACTGACAAAACCACAAGCAAAACACGGCAGCGGAAACAAAAGTTTCAACCCCATTCAATTTTAATAAAACATGCATTACTATGGTAGTAGCATGCGGCGAATACATTATTATTACTAACTTACCAAATAACTGACACTGTGTCTGTTCAAAAACATCCGAACTCGAAGTAGTAAATCACAGGAAACATGCGAAATTGTCATTGAAACTACGAACCTAATTACTTTAGCAATTTAATGTAGAAAAAGCTCTGGTAAGTCCGAAATTTTAACGTGGTACATTGTCCTAAAGCAATATTTTACAAAAAGGGGATTGCGACCCAAAGGGTCTATGAGCAGCGAAGCCTCAGTAAAAAGAAAAATATCAATATACAGTTCAAAATTATTTACTATTAATTATTGAAGTATTTAAAGGATTTCTAATTATGGAAGTAAAACATGTTATATGTTACATGACCCCCTTATGTCATCAAAAAATTGAACTGATGCCGAATCCCCAGTATGAGAAGATAAATTCCAAACTACTACGCTATCACAGCTTAAAACATATATACTTATGTGAGGTGTTTCAATTCAGTCCACAAGGGTAGGAATGTATCTGTGATCGACCTTAGATAGGATGCTAATCTGATCTGGAGTCGGTTACAGATGTCCACGAGCCACAATTGCTACGTATCATCAGGTGAACTACATCGTCGTTTGCTCCTTCCATCGCATAAAAAAGATACTTCTATTATGTTTGTAGAACACGGACCTGTTTTTAATTTGGAGGGCGGGCGGCGCAGGTGTTGGCTAATTTCAAATGTACACGGCTAATTACACCCGCTTGTGGCCTCAGAATTTTTATAATGAAGGCGAAGAATAAACATGGCATATTACAGCTTCAAGTAAAATCTTTGTTACAATATTTGTTAAGAGTTACAGTCAAATTAAATGGAACGAAATTGTTTCTGATATGGAAATAATCCATCAAAAATATTTTAAAATATTATTTTTTAATGCGTATTCGTACAATTTTTTTTTCTTTTGTTTTTGAAGGACAACTATTGAGTTATTTAGGGGCAACTATTAAAAAAACACACAATAAAATCATTACACCTTTATTCCACCATTGTATCTTTAAAAATAATACATTCCTTAACCTACATTAAGTTATTAATAATGTGTTCAGTGTCTCATTTAGTGTGCCTAGACAGACATTATTGCAAGGTGGGCATTTAGGTCGGCGTGGTGCCAAACCGTCCTCGGCCCGACAAAAATAAAGGAGATCCCAATAATCCCGTAACGAGCCGATTCATCCGAGCAACGCCGGGCGCATCCTAATGTATCTTTCGCCTCCACTGCAGTCTCATGTTGCAGAATGGGATGTATTAATTGAGTTTTTGTCAATACATCCAAGGTATCTATTTTTTACTTCTAGACACAATTTTCTTTAATAATCTCATACACTTATTAAGATGATGAAATCATTAACGTCTGCGGTAGCACAACTGTCTGAAAGTAATTTTGCTAAGACTATCTGTTGAAAGATTTGTCGATTATTGTTTTTGAATGAGATAAGAGATTAGATTAGAGAGTATCTATCGAATGAATAATAGAGTTAAAACAGATTAGACCGTACGATTTAAAGTGTATGGTAAGACAACTATACTATTTCGATACGTTGCATCTCAAACAAGAGGAATAACATAATGATTTGTGATTGATTTAAAGGTTCCTGTTACTTTCATGCATGGATAAACAGCTTTACAGCGATTGACAGGTTACTTATAACCCAAAATCATCTGAAGTTTCTGTTTGAATATAGTTTCGTTCTAAATCAAAGAGTCTTTGAGTTACTGCCAACGGAATAGTAAATCGAATTTGTTTCTTTGAGTGAAACGAATTTTAAATATGGGTATTAAGCGCTGATTTGTTAAAGAGATGGATGGGCCATACTTTTGATGTATTGTATAGGAGATTTAATAGTAATTTGAGCGAATTTAAATAAATGGAGTACTTGTATTTCTGCGGAGCGGTTACCATGCCCATCCGATACGTAGCTGGTTCCGTGTTTGATATCCGGCCTGACAGATATCTAAATGATGAATTTCGATTTCTGTTCCGGGTCTGGGGATTTGTTTTTTCGTTTTTCTTTGTGTTGATAGCTCCTACAATACAGGAAAAATACTAGTTTTGGGGCTATGAGTGTAGAAAGTGTTATTTTTTTAACATTATTATTCTGATTTTTTTTTCTTTCGGATGAAGGTATGTATATAACTTCAATGAATCTTTGCGATGATTCAATAAACGAATTCTTAAACTCTGACTTTTATCAGTTTATGTATTAGCATCTCTTACAAATATATTCTAAAAGCAATAAAACCTTTATACGCAGAAAAAACCTTTATTTATTCAGTAAACATGTAGTAAATAAATTGGAAAGGGTGTGGTAAGGGACAGGTGCTAATATGAACCTCTGCTCAAACCACACCATTCAAACTAAAGCAGTCACTACACCGTTGATATATGGCATACATAGTTAAAGCAAAGCTCACACCAAAATAGTAATTTCTACTACCTATAAAATATTTCTATCTCGAAAAAACTGTAGACAAAATCACGCGCAAATATATTAAGTAATTTGTAATTTCTTCTAAAAAGTGAAAATTGTGTGTATTTATTTAGACACAAAAGCCATTTTATTTGGCCACTAATAGACCTTTTTGATTAAACTGCCTTCATTGAACCGGATTTTAGCTTCTGAACGAACTTTCAATTCGGCCAATTAGCGCGCTAAGTCTTAAGCCTGTAAACCCTTGCTTTATTTAGACGTGACTTTTGACAGCTTAAAACGTTTAAGCAGTAATCCCCACACTTCAGAAACCTTTCTAAGCCAATTTTTTACACGTAACTTACTCCATATAGGACAAGATTTTTACCTACTGGGTTTATTAATTAATATGATGTGTTTAAGAAGTTTTTAATGGCTTTTTGTTAATTAGAGCCGGCTTGAGGTCTAGTGATCAGCAGTCTGGCGATAAACTATATAAAAGAAAAGAACTCCGTTATTTGGAAAATAAGGTATCATAGTATGGACTGTCAAAGAAAATAAATAAAAGAGCTGCTATTTAATCTTTTATCGTACAAAAAGGTGCTACAGGAATAATTAGATAACACTTACAAACCCTAATAACACGTCTTTCGTTCTATCGCTGCATCAGATCTAAATACATTCTATATGTAGGTTCATAAAATTTCAAGGTGGTAGAACCCTTTGTGGTTCG
>DWRA01001890.1:0-15476 GCA_018250295.1 Spathilepia clonius
GGAGATAAACTTAACGAGGCATTCCAACTTAGTCCTCAGGGGTAGCAACGCACCTGTGGTCGACTTCAGTTGGGATTTAGGTCTTATCTGGGGTGGATCAAAAATGTCCATGGGCGGCAGTTGCCACTTACCATCAGGTGGACTGCATGATCGTTTGCTACTCCATCATTATATTATATCATTATAAAAAAATAAAAAACAATTGTCAACAGGATAGATGTACCCATGTAACGTTGTCAACAGGATGTTAGGTACATCTACTCACCGTTCTCCTTCGTCACCATGTCTTCGACTGATAGCCGACTGATACTAGACTGTACCCTTAGTATGAGTTTTTTACGTTTAGCGACTCGGCCGCCGTTACCGAGTTGGCCCATACATTTCTCCTAGCAGCGCCGTTACGGAACGTATCGGAACTAAAGATTTTGCTAGGCTAACACGTTACCGACGATCAAGTCGCTAAACATAAAAAACTCATACTAAGGGTACTGATCAGTAATCGCTAGAGGGTGGACTTTCGGTAAATAGTCAGTTACAGATAGGTGTATTTTTTTCTATTGTAGACATATCTACTGGCTCTTATGTATACAAACGGTGTCTATGTCCTTAAACTCATCATCATTATAGCGCCGCTATTCAATTCTGATCTCATCTTAAACCTTATTATCATTACATGCTATCACAGTTGCTATTGTGGGTTGAAAATTGAAATTTTTCTGACTGAGCTCATCATTATGAAGAACTTTGAAACTTGCAGATATTCTCCTGAGGTTTAGCTTGAAAAAAAATTGTTAAGCCAAATGATATTTATTTCTTCCTCTCATGACAAATTGTTGAAAATCACGAGATTAAAACTATTTATACCTAGGCCCTAACATCTTACCGTTGTTTCAGTAAATAATGAAGTGCTTGTTACTCAGGGAACTGAACTCATTGTGCAAACAATGAGTAGGTAATTCCCCAAGCGTGTATTGAAACTATACTTATTATCCCGGGTTTAATCCTTCCATATGTTATTCCAAAATAAAATATATTTTTTTGCAAATGTATAGTTGATTAATACTTCCAATTATTATCTAAAATTATATAATAATAAATAAAATTGAAGTTACTGAATGACAAAATAACAGCATTTTAGTAAATGCATATGAAATTGTATATGATGCATATAATAAAAAAAGAGTTATTAGAATTTTTTGCTACCTGTATGTCTGTCGTTTTAGCTAATCTCGGAAATGACTACAGATATATGGCAGTGGCATAGACTACTTTTATATTAGTAGGTGAATTACCGCGTAATTTCGTGCAAAAATATTAAAATGGCGCAATGTATTTTATTCAGGTATTAAAAAATAAATTTAAGACTTTCCCAAGATATTAAATAGGTATATACAGAGACTGTGTTTATACAAGTACTTTCATCCCGCTTCACATGGACGCCATCTCAAATAGATTGACGATTGAGATATACTTTAGAACAACTTAATACTTACCTTTTAACTAATATTTGAAATAGCCATTGATAATCAAATATAATGTTAGATAATGTATCTGTAGAGAAATTTGTCGAAAATTCAGAAAATTATACAGGAGAAAACCTTCTCAAGGAGGTCAACGCCCAGCCAGTATCAACATCGTCGTTAGCAACATTTACCACGTTCAGAATTCCTGTCATCAACTTGTCACTCTTAATGCAGTCGACAGGCGATGAACGTCAGTAAACTGGTGCACAATCAACATACAATGTGTGCGAAATTCTAAGGATAGGTAATAGAACCAATTGTGTCTTCGTCACCACTCGTCTCGACGCAATTATTGCGATTGCACTCGTTGCAAGGATATCCTGCTAAGGCGATAATAGCTGCAGATTGCCGTTCACACGTCAAAGACGAATCACGCACAATGCAGCTCGACCGCTGCATTGTGAAGGCGATTTTGTAGAATAAGGAAGTTCATACTCAACGAGGACACAATGATTCTATCAAGACACAAAGAGTAGGCAAGCAAAATTGAAACTACGCTTAATAGCTTCTCGAAACGCTACGGCTTCTCTCTGCGATACAATGAAAGTACCTACATTGTAATCTTTGGAACTCACGATGGAATGAAATGACTTGAGAAATTGTATTAGGAAGTGTGCGAAACTTTTAGTTCGGTAACGCCCGTCGTCGTCGTTAACGTTGTCTCATAAAGGGAAAATGTGTGAAAAGTCACAGTATCTGTGATGGGAAAATCGCTGCAGTAATTCCCTACTGATGCTTTAGGTAGCTGTAATAGGTAGGTATAGGGCGAGCGACGCATGCGCGAGTTTTTCGGCCTAGTTCTCGGACGAGGCCGGGACCGCTGTGTGCGTCTATCGCGGACGGGCGGGCCCCTTATCTGTGTGTGTTTGGCACGTAGGACGCGACTCTCGACCTACATCGCACACTTGCACATATGGTCGCCCTAAACAACGTACGGACAACCCAACTTTTTATAATCGAGCAGACCAGAAATCGAATGTACCGATGTTGTGGCTAATTTAGCAATTAAACTTTTCCTCGCCATTAAACTATGATCGCTAATCACGAGTTGGCCTTATGCTGACACCGGTATCATAACATGTTATCGAATTATAACATTATAAACATAAATATAGTTAATTATGTAAAACAACAACAGCTATTAATTTACTTCATGTACATACATAAATCACGGTTTGAACCACAATTATGGTCAGATACATCATTTCTAAAGTATTTATTTGAAATACTATTATTGTCCATAAACAATAGAAATGTAATCGACCTAAGTATTTCTGATCGATGATTCTTAAGAATTGTATTTGATACATTCATAATAAATTATACACTACAAATAGAACATTTTGTTGTAAAACGGAAGAGAAAGAGACAAATTAAATAGCATTGCAACGTTTGTATATAATATGTAGAACACACTACACAATAGTCCAGAGATGACAAAGAAAGTGACAATGAAATGGAAAGTGTATATTTACTTGTTTATTTTCCATTCGGAGATTGCTTCACCAATCACTTTCTAAATTCGTAATCAGTTTCAGTGACGTGAAATATATGGAAAGCTAAACGGGTGTGTGTTTGGCGTGTTTCATCCTACAAGGAATGTTTGCGGAGACTTACATACTTACAAGGGCTCCTTCAAGATTGGGACTGGGGTTAGCTGTCCCCTTATTAAACGACTTCCTTCTCCAAAGGAAGAGGTTGTCTATTCATCGCGTGTATATATTTAAATATATTGGACTTTGTACCTTTCTGACTAAGAGTAAAAGTTCAAGTGCTCTTAACTGTTTGTATATAAGATGTGTTTTTTACACCGTCCTGTACACGATTCCCTCACCCAACTAACTCGGTGACTGCACTTCTCTGGACTATTAGCCGGCAACGTCCTTGCTACCTTATTCCGACGTCAGTCAATTTCTACTGTATTCAGAGTTCATGAAGATGAGTGACAACTTGACAGGTGAACTGCACGCTTCGTGATTCTGCTATGTAACTCAAAAAATTACTCACCCTTCATTTCATTGATCACGTTAAAGGGGTAACACTAGCGACAGTGCTATATTACAGGAGCGACAGTTTATGTCGACAATCGTCGCTGTCAATCGCTGATGATAGGATCCTTGACATATTAGATATAGAAATATAGAATATCTTTTTTATGCTTCAGAGGTTATGTAGATAGATATATAGATATAATTTGAATATAAATAAAGGTACCTTTTATCCTTCATAGTTTATACGGAAAACGTGGTTTTTGATCATATTTTCATTTTCTGATAAATAATGTTACTGCTAGAAGGTAGAATATTTGGGTCAACACAGGTACCGACGAAGGGCATTCCTATTCTTCTAATGGGGCGTACGCAATTACCAATAGGCATGACTCACTTGACAAGATCGGTCCAGCTTGTTAAAGTATCCAGCTTGTTAATGTATTAGAGGACGGGGGTCCAGATTGCTGGTTCGTTAAGCGGTTATTGTGCTTTTCCCATGTATGTTGCTGCAGTAGGACACCCAACCATTACGCATTCGGTTAACACTCAGTTGAGGTCTGTTAACATCGATTTCATTATCCATCGACCTTATTTTACAAACTTTTGTCTAGATGTGTATTTACAGATTTTTATATGTAGGTTACTTATTAAATTTACCACATTATAAGATTAAATGATTTAAATAAAAATATAATACAACCAAACTAAACATATTAAGTTAATTCTCTAAAATTAATTAAAATAACTCAATTAAATTAAAAAATACAAATAATTTTTGGGTACGTATTTAATGCTTCACCATGGTATTACCAGTCAACCCTGAATGGGTACAAAACATTTATATCGGGTGTTTAATTAAAAAAGAACAACAATATTACGTTTTATTTAGATACAAAGAAATAGTCAACCTGATGGTAGTGTCTGCCGTGGATAAAGATATATGATGAAGTTGCAACGAGCATGCAGTCCACCTAATAGTAAGTGGCAACTGCCGCCCATGGAAATTTGTAATCCACCCCAGATAAGACTAGAATACTGCCCGAAATCGACCACAAATGCGTTGCTACCCCTGAGGACTAAGTTGGAACGAAAGTATGTTGTATTGGAGTCCTATCCGAGATCACCCACAGATGTGTTGCTACCCTGGCGACTAAGTTGGAACGCCTCTTACATCTCGCACACCAGCACCACCACATTCTTTAGGTCAAAACACAGCCGCGGTTAACACTGCTTTTATTAGGCAAAACTAGGTTTCTATGGATGACCTGCTCTTCTTAAAGTTTCACCAAGAGGTTTGTGTAAATTCAGTTCTCGTTAAGAAACGTCAGTGGCATAAGTACGTTTAACGATTCACTATGAAGTAGGGCAAGTGAGTTAGCGACCGGGTCACGGAGCCTCGGAAGCGGGACATCCCGGGTCACGCGGTTTGGCCACCCTTGTTACCGACCAAGGGTGTTTTAGAAGCCTTCACACAAATATTACTTTACTAGCGCTGATGGACTGTTGGATAATTTTACATTTTCTTTTAACTGGGATTAATGGCTTTAGGATATGTTACGATATGCAATACTTTTAGAGAACTGTTACATTTTTGTTGTTCAGTTAATCTTTTAATTAGGCTTAAATCCTTTTAGGATAATATGTTACTATAAGCATAGTAAATTGAAGCATAAATATTCATTTTCTTTATTGATTTTTCGTTAAGTAGTATAAGTTATATAAATAGGTGCATCTAATGCTGGTTCCAGCGGTCCGTGATTCTTCGAACGGCTGAGCGTCCGTTTTGCTTTGTGCTTTGTTTTTTTTTACATTATAAGAAGGTGGTAGAACCATTTGTGGTTTGACTTCGGCAGCACCACAGCTACATCTATTTCTGTCTAATATAGTGTTCTGCTGTATTCTGGTTTGAAGGGTAACTTATTTACCAGAGCGTTCTGACTTAGTCTTCAGGTAGCAACGCATGGCTGTTCGTCTGGTAGGACTAATCTTATCTGGGATTGATCATAGATGTCTGTGGACGGCAGGTGCCACTTACCATCAGTTGAACTGCGTGCCCATTTGCTATTTCAATACAATAAAAATATATATATATTTTTTATTATATTGAAAAATATTAAGTAGTATAAGTAATATAAATAGGTGCATTATGCTGGCTTCCAACGGTCCCTGATATCACGACACGATACATGGCACATGGCATGGCATGGCGGTACATGGCTGTCTGATCCTTTGTCCATGAATCAATCCGTAGAATCTCGGATCGTGGGAAGCCGCTATAACGATTCACTTAGAAGTAGGTCAAGTGAGTTAGCGAAGTAGCCTTCATAGTTACAGTAAGCTTAATAGTAGCATAAGTAGCTTATTTACTTATTTTTTGGGATTAGAATTTTTTTTAAATAACCTTTTAAACACAACGTTTTAATAATCATAATATAACATGTATCTCTATAAAATAGAATTGGGGCAACGATGGAGTGCGCTCCGGGCCAGGTTGCGCAATTAATCCAGGAGATTATAGAATCCATCCAGTTGTGGAATCCATGCCCAGCAGTGGGATATAACGGATTGTAACCATCACGTTCACAGAAATGGTTAAATATTTAAATTCGGATATATAACATCGTTCCCAACAGCTGATTATTAGTGTCGATAAGACAACCTTCATTGAACAGCTGATGACACAACTCTTTAACATATCGAAAGCAGGATTTGTTTAATGAATGGGTTTCGCGTTACACCAATTGTAAATACCTTTTTTATATATGAAAGGAGGCCAACAAGCATGTCCATCTTTCAATAAAGCTACCGACACCCATGGACATTCGTAATCTACCGCAAATAAGATTAATGTTAGGATACTTAGGTAGGCCAATCGACAGATGATATATATGTATATATATTTTATATGATGGAGTAGCAAACGAGCATGCAGTTCACCTGATGGTAAGTGGCAACTGCCGGTCTATGGACATTTGTGATCCACCCCAGATAAGACCAGAATCCAAACTGAAGTCGACCACAGATGCGTTGCTACACCCGAGTACAAAGTTGGAATGCCTCGTATAAGCATGTCTCCGTTAGTCCGTTCAAACTAGTAGACAGTAGAGCTTGACACTGCTTAGGCAAAAATAGGAAAATAACTATTTAAAGGTGGTAGAACTCGTTGTGGTTCGACTCCGGCGGCACCACCGCCAAATCTATTTCTGCCTAGTAATAGCAGTGTTAAGCGCTACTGTCTTCTGGTTTGAAGGGTGTGGTAAGGGAGACTGACTTTTCCGAGGCATTACAATTTAGTCCTCAGGGGTAGCAACGCATCTGTGATCGACGTCAGGTAGGATTCAAGTCTTATCTGGGGTAGACTGCAAATGTCCGTGGGCGGCAGTTACTACTTACCTTCAAGTGGACTGCATGCTCGTTTGCTGCTCCATCAAATAAAGTGAAAATAACTGATATGATATTACAACAGAAATTATTTATTCAGAAGTCTATTTAGCAACTTTGTTAATGTGCATCACAGTAATATGTGCAGTTGTGTGCGTACCTTCATGCACAGCAATTTTGTAATTTCCTTCAGCTAATGCACCTTAATTGAATCATTGCCACTTCGTATCCCTAATGTTCTCAGAAACGTAGTACTATGTAGCTCATACCTACAATTTTATACTAATTTGTGGTGTTTGGATATGAACCTACAATATTATAGTGGATTCAGTGGATTGGATGGATCCAGTGGATGATTCAGTGGTATCAGTGGATTGAATGGACTCAGTGGATGGATCCAGTGTTATCAGTGGATCATAATCCTACAATATTATAGTGGATTGCTTTCGCAAATATTTCCATTCTTATGCGCTCCCGTGGATCGTTTGGTAATCTGTTTTCGATTTAAACATTTAAACATATTATTGCCATAAAAGTATGTACTCAGTAATGAATAGGTCAATTTATTTTATGGACACATTTTTTTTTGTAGCGGCCTCTTACTACCTATTCTAGTGGAAGTTGTAAAATTTAATATTTGGGAGCACGGCAGTGTCCCCGCCAAGTTGAACAAAAGCAAATAAGGGCAATCTTTTCTAGGATCGTTCATTGCTTTTTGACCCCCTGTAAATTCGTTTTACATAAAGGAAGAAGCCTGCATTTTTAGTGACCAATAATTACTTTATTACTAAGTAAAGATCTCTGGAAATAATTTTACGATGGTTACGATGTTTTGATAACAACAAAATAAAAATAAAAAATCTGTTAAGCTATTTATATGTTAAATGTAAATGTAAATACATATACAAAACAGATAATTTTATTTGTGAATTAAATTGATTTAGTTTATTAAGTCATTTCCTTTTCACTAAGTTTTCTTAAACTGACTTTAATTCTTAAAATCGAGCGTTACAACGTTGCAAGGAAATATAAGGCACTTACAGCTAGAATTATCTAGTCTGTAATTAGTGTTGTAAAATGCCATATCATTACTGCCCTCGGAATTCGTGTTAAATTATGTTATCATTCAAAAGTAGGTCGAGACTGTAACTTTTACTTGTCCACAAAGAGTAGAGACTCTCTGTTGCTTACCAACCGTTTCAACCAATGTAAGGGCTCATTCACATTAAGGTTTTTCTAGCGTTCGACGGACGTAGGCGCAGCGCAGACGGCGCGATGACGCGTGTGTGTTGCTATGTCGCGTGACTTTACTTAGGTAAAAAAATAATAAAACGAACTTAGTAATAACGCTCTCTACACCCGTAACTGTACGATAGGATTCCTTGTGTCGTGGTTGCCATGAACACACACAAAGACGCCACGCATAATAAACATAAACGCAGAACAGATTTAAATTCATCATTTAGGTATCTATATGGCCGGGGATAGAGCCGTTTATAATTTTTCTTTTATAATTATGTTTTGTTCTTTTTTCTTTTTTATGGTTAAGTTTACCGAATAAACTTTTTCTTTCTTTCTTTCTTTTTTTCTTTCTTTCCTTTGTGTATTAGACTGTGTGACAGATCCATCACGCTTTATATGTTTTTTTATTGTATTGAAGTAGAAAATGAGCGTGCAGTCTATCTGATGGTAAGTTGCCCCTGTCACCTAGGACATCTATTATCAATCCCAGATAATATTAGCGCTATCTAATGTCGACCACAGATGCGTTGCTCCTATGAGGACTAAGTTGGAACGCCTTGGATAAGTAAGTCTTCCATACCACACCCTTCAAACTAGATTACAGCAGCGCTGAACACTGTAGCTATTAGTCAGTAACAGGTGTGGCGGTGGCGCCGCCGGAGCCGAACTCAAAAGTTCTACTTTCAAAAAGGCTTAATATGGTAAACATAATTTAAGTAATAACTTTATCTTTAATTATTTATCTTTAATTAGGCTACACAATTAGTATATTTTATTAAAATTTGTATTTTTTACTTAAATTGTATAAAGATAGTTAGACAAATTATAAGTTATACTCTTTATTACCTAAACTATGTTATGTAACACTTTAACAGCGAGCAGATTAAACTATTAGCACCATCTTGTAGTTGCGAACAGCGCTACGCTTGCCTCGTATCGATTTACGGAGCTGTAACCCGCGCTAATGAATAAACTATTTGCAATTGCCACCCTTTCGATTCCTCTCGGTGATATAACCTTTTGTTCAGATGTTAAAATTATTTAGTTTAGAACTTAAATTTAAACTGTGCTGATAAAATAATAATAATAATATGTAATTATGATTATAAATTTAGCACGGACAATGTTATATTTCATATCGATACATCGGACAATATTTCATATCGCATTATTAAGCATAGTTTCTCTGGATCATTCATAGAGTACGTTATTTATACCTTAAATAATAATCTGTTAATAAATTACATACACGTAATGCACGGCTCGCTGCATGCAGTCTTGCAATTATATAATGCTGACATACAGGCTAGCTCCCATTTTAAGGCATTTATACAATTGATCAAATTATGGAACTGAAATTGGAATGACTCAGTTCAGAATTACAGCAGCTTACACAGGCAATATTCTCGTAACATGCGATCCACGTTTTTCGTATCATTTCTGTAGTGGCGCGAGCTATACGTGACCCGTCCTCGCGCCAGATGCAAAGTTATTCGATTATAAATGCAGTATACGTTAATCTCTATTCCTCCAAAAGGCCTTCCGGGTAAGGTATTATAATATTTAGTAAGTTTTACTTGATGGTGTCTCAAAATATTCGTGGCAAGAAGAAAATGTAGCTAACTGTGCTTTTGAAAGCTAAACTTATTATTTAAATCGCGTTGTAAATTTCCGCAAAACTACGACACTCATGTTTAAAAGTTTTTGTTCATTGTCTTGATCAGTCGGATCTTAAATTTGTATATGTTAAAGTCTCAACGGTTTGTTTCCTTACACGAAATATTTTTATTTTTCAACGAAGTCACAGGCACCGATTGTCTGTTATAAAAATGTAATTACACATACATTAATAATAGGCTACCAAGTCATACACAGAGAGACAAAAGAAACATTCAAATTTGGAATAGAAATCTAATAATCAGAATTTAAATTCGTTATTGAATCCGCGGATTCTACTCTTAACATGATAGTATGATTTATAGTACGATGATCACGGTATTCTAGAAAAATACTTTATTAAAACGAGTAAAGTTGTGCAGTCACAAAAAATTTTTTACAAAAAATACTTTTGTTATAAACATTTGGACAATGCCTATCGTGTTTCGATTTGATGATAAATGTCCGTGACCTGAACTAAATAAATAAATTGTAAAGGGGTTATGTCATCAGTTTAAGAATCTTTCGGACTTAGCCTAGGCACCAGCTCTATATTTATATATAATAGTCGGCGTAGTGACAGTGTGGTGTGCGTGTCACTACGGCGGAGCCCGTCGGGGCTACGCGGTCAGAAGACTCCGGTTCCTTCGGAGGTCTAGGAGTTTGACGTCGAGGATGACCACCGAGGAGGTTTTTATGGGAAAAATCCCACATAACCCTGTGTCGCTCCCAAAGCATCGGATATCTTTTAAAGATTTTCCCCTCCAATAAAAAAGGTGCAATTCACGCTTTATCGGTTTTAGAACTTCATAAAAATGTTCAACACTAACGCCTCGTGTTCACCCACACTCAGACATGTATGGATTAAGTATTCGTGTAATTTTTAATGCGACCTTCGGCGTGCGCGAGTGCGCAAACCTTATGCAACATGAATGCAGATACCACGCTTGCACACGCCCGCGCGATCTGTCAAACATTATGAACATCTAAAACTAGAAATTACAACGATGAGACGTTTGTTACATTGTAAATTGTATTTTGAGATCCCAATATATTTTCGAGAATACTTTTGTGGATAATTTGTTTTTTAATTGAGTATAATTGTGTGAACATTGCAACCACTTTAACACTTTCCCCTACAACTATGGCTATGAATATGCCATATCTATATTAAAATTATACTATTGACATAGCACACACACACACACACATAAATTGAATATTTGTTCCATGTTCAACCGGTTCGATATCTTCCCTTTGTGGCGACTTGCCGCAACTTATCAACAGATGGCGCCAGTGCATTCTGAATCACGCTATCAACGTTTTCTCAACATCTTGTACACATACAAGCTTCGAACTGAGACTGTCGGAGCACGGCCGCACCCTGGGCATGATTATCTAGCCCGGCGAGAGATCTCCCTTTGCCAAACCTAGATGCCTGAGGGTAATTTTAAGAAAGTTCTTTAAAGGTGTATAAAGTGTGACCAATCGGCAGTTGGCCAGCGTTTTGGATTATGGCCTAAGTTGGTCATCCTCTGAGAGGATATTCGTCCAGCAGCAATACTATAATGGGCTGACGACGATAGCCAAATCAACGAAATGGATAAAAAATACATAAATTTATATTATGAACTTCAACAGATATTTTTTTTGTTGTGGAACGGATATTCACAAGACGGTGTTTTGGTTTCTTAATTGCCGATATTTCAAGTCAATTGCATGGACTATGGTCACGGCGAAACTGAGTCAGTAAGATATCGTATCGCGAATATTCGTTACATAACAAAATGTATCAATTCCGCGATAATATCTGTCTAAAATCATATATTCAACAGATTAGTCGATACACGCATCCAATTTACTCTAAAGAGGGTGGATGGCCACCAATTGTTGAAAAGAAAATGGCGGAGTACAGCAAAAGGAAAGGATACGCCAGTTCCAGGTTACCTCCATTTACTCAAGAAGAAATTGATCTTATAAAGGGTAAGTTAGATCTTGAATATATGTTACAACGGTATACGCTCGTAGTAGTAATAATTGTAGCCGTAGAAGTATCAACTAAGAAATCAAAACTTCGTATCCTGAGTACCCGTTACATACCAAAATGTATAAAACAATAGATTGTAGCTGATATCTAGTGATGCAGATAACTAACCAACTAAGTTTAGGAAACTCCTCTTCAATCAATTTGACCGTTTACCGTATATTTCTCAGGGTCCTACGATTACTTCGCAATAAACTATTACACCAGCCGTTTAGTCCGGAAAGCGAGGCCTGGGGATGACCCTGGTGTGTTCTTTGACACTGGAGCTCCAGAACTAGGTCTCATTTTAGAACGAGACCCTAAATGGCCTATTGGAGGACATGCGTTTGTACCGGTAAATAAAAATATTAATATTTTGTAGTAGGATTGAAGGTTGTAAAATCTTTTGTGGTCCGACACCGACGGCACCACCGCTACACCTATTTCTGCCGAATTACTTTTCCGAAGCATTCCAACTTAGTCCTCAGGGGAAGC
This sequence comes from Spathilepia clonius, assembly GCA_018250295.1. Taxonomy (NCBI): domain Eukaryota; kingdom Metazoa; phylum Arthropoda; class Insecta; order Lepidoptera; family Hesperiidae; genus Spathilepia; species Spathilepia clonius. The sequence goes on from DWRA01001890.1 coordinate 12,312, forward strand.
AACGCATCTATGGTCGACTTCAGGTAGGATTCTAATCTTATCCGGGGTTGATTACGCATGTCCACGGGCGACAAATAAAAAGAAAAAAAATGCGAATAAGGAAAAATATTAAGAACACGCCAGTGATAGCCTAGCGGTTGAATTACAGCCTGTCAATTTAAGAGTCTTAGGTTCAAAACCCAGGCGCACCCCTAATTTTTTGAAGTGATGTGCGTATTGGAAATTAATTATCACTTGTTATAACGGTGAAGGAAAACACCGTGAGGAAAGCAACACAACCGAAATTTCTTTTCCAAAAGAAGTTCTCAAAAGTATGGGAAATCCACCAACTCGCAAACTCATTCTAAGGCAAGAATAATAAGAACAAGAAAGACATTCTTAGACTATAAGCACCAGTTTCTATTCTAATAATCAAATTTGTAGTATCTGTTTGTAATATAAAAATACTTTTTTTTGTACTAAATGTAATTGTCTGCCAGTCTGTTTCTGTTTCTGTCTGTCTGTCTGTTTGAGCTAGTCTCCGAAATACTAAGTAACTTAGGCTACCTTAGATAGTGTTTAATAAACTGTTGTGTCTCTCTGATTACAGTCACATCCCAAAGGTCTTCGGTCAGTAATCGCATGGATTCGAAAACAGTATGGAGACCTGAATTTCTTCGTGACTGAAAACGGCTACGCTAATCTGAACCCAGATTTGGACGATTATGACAGAGTGGAGTACTATAAACTACATTTAGAACAGGTATTTTGACGTCTATTTCTGCCTATTAACAAGTGTTAAGCGCTGCTGGTTCTGGTTTAAAGGCTAAAGGTAAGGTTGGATAAGGGTAAGGCTAAGGGTTTGGTTGTAAGAGAGACTTACTTATTCGAAGCGTCACAACTTCCTCGATAGTAACGTGCTTGTGGTCGACCTTATGTAGAATTCCAATATTATACACAGCTGAGAGTGTCACAAAAAAAAGTTCTCAAAGATGTGTCAACTTACTCTGAGAAGACCAGTAACCAGCAATGGGACAGTAATAGGTTGACGAGATAGTTACTCAAGTTGTATTAGTTTAAAATTAAAATAGCACCCGAATTGTTGATGGTTCCTCATTCTTATCCCGATTATCGGACATATTCTTACCAAGTCCTTGTTTTCCAGGTACAAAAATGTCTTCTAATGGCTTCATTAATTTTGTTATCAGATACTGCATTCAATTCACGATGATGGCGCAAATATAACCGGATTTACGGCTTGGACTCTAATCGACAACTTTGAGTGGATGTGTGGATACACGTACGTATATATTCTCATTTCATCTCTCTTCAGCTCACGTTAGTCCAATTTTGGACGTAGGTTTCCCCCAAGATACGCCACTGTGCCCGATCTTATGCTCTCCTCATCCAACTAGTTCCCACCGCCCGGTACCTACCTAAGCTCCCATCCCACAGGCACCCCACACTTAATTTTTCTAGACGCTGTCTCCAATCTAAGAGCCGTCTACTCCAACGATGTTCGGCTCTTCAACAAATGTGACCAGTTCATTGCTCCTTCGATATAAGTATTACTATAGCCCTTCATCGAATATTGTAAATGAGAGAAATAGTTCCCGATACTCATGCTGCAACAGATAGAGCTCACTTTAGCATACGATTTATTCTAACTCAGTTCTCAGGTTCTTCCAAGTAGCTTTATCATCAAATTAGAATCTCGTCCTATTCAGAATTGGTTACAGATATGCAGGCGGTACTTACGCAATAAGTTGATTTAGCAAATGGCCATGCTGTCACTTGATAGTATATAGTCATATCCCAACATGGACATTTGTAATTAACTTCATTTAGAACAGAGATTCTTCCTGCGTTAGAATTCCTGAGGATTAAGTTCATCGCCTCATGTATAAGTCGACCGAGATCTACATTTCCGAGATCTTCCATCGAACCGTAAGCACTGCTTCACTTTAGAAATAAGTGCGGCAGTGCTTCCTTGTGGCCCGAATTATACTAGTCCTTCCAATTTTCGAATCAGTTGAACTGGATGCTTTCTTTGCAACTTTAAACATAAAATTCCAGTTACGCTTTTTCTTTCGGCGCTTTTCTTTCATCAACACTTTTCTTCCAGGCTAAAGTTCGGTCTTCATCAAGTAGACTTCACTGATCCAGAACGGAAACGGATCCCTCGAGCGTCTGCCCACTTCTTCGCAGATGTGATCAAGAGACGAACGCTTGATGTCCCCATCAAGAAACATCTGCGCAAACGAAAACATCACGTTCAGAACGGGAGCAGCAAAACTATGAATGATCTGAACTGTCTCCTATTTAGTTTTGTGATTTTAACGTACACTGTTTACACTAAGTCTTAAGATAAGGACTTTTGTTTTAAATATCGTCTGGTATTATATTAACCGCCTGTAGAGCATCTAAACTATGATCTAAACTGTCTCCTCAATAAGTTACGATCCTAGCGTAAATGTTATATATAAAAATCTCGTGTCCCTGTGTTTGTGGTCGCACTCCTCTGAAGGGCCCGATCGATTTTTAAGATATTTGTGTATATTTGATAAGTATGAGAATAGGTCGTAAAGTATATTTTGTACTGCTACATAATTAAGGTATTCCTATCCAAAGAAAAATAAGTATTTTTTCGACAAAATTGTTTTGTATTTTTTTTATTTGTCATCCATAAATCTCCACTATTAACGAGACGAACGATCGATAAGATCATTAGTCCAACCTGAAGTCGACCATAGATGCTTTGCTATCCCTGATGACTTCGTTAGAAATTCATGACATGGGTTTTGTCCCCGTGGTTCCGCGACCAGAATAGGGCTACGGTATCCTCTGCGTCTCGTAAGAGGCGACTAAAGGGGGCTTCCGGGGTTGCGGGCGGGAAGAGTGGGAAGGATAACGGTATGTGTGGTCTCATACAGTCGTTAACACTAGGAAAGGTGTGGTGATGGTGTACACGTCACCTGAGCGAAGTCCGATGGGGCAATGCGCTCAGAGGACTCCGGTTGCCTTCCCACGGAGATCCTGGAGTCCTCTACGTAGCGCTGAGGACGGATTGTTTAGCCAAATGGACTAAAATTGGCCAGCTGGACCGATGACTTAAGGAAACCAGCGGGAAACCGCTGTATTCAAAGAGCACAGGACCTGTTGCAGTGGCGACATTTAGAGGGTCTC
>DWRA01001891.1:0-15472 GCA_018250295.1 Spathilepia clonius
GTTAAAATAGTCGTCGTAAGCCGAACATTAGTTTAGCGCCGGTTTCGTTCAACTACATTAAGTACGTGTAAATGTGCTAGTTAAAAAGGTCAAGAGAAAATTTTGTAGGAGCTTTGAAGTACACTTACAGTATATTAATGAAATTTGAACGTTACAAACAGATTTATAGCGAGTTCTTTATGTTATACCGTTGTTAAGTTACTTGAAAAATCTACCTAAGAATCAAATCTGGAACCCTCAATGTAGCAGCCTAAGTCAATGCCACTTGGCTCCTTAGCGAATGAAAAGAGCTAAAGCTTTCTACGTAGAAATTCTGGCATATAGACGTAATTCTATCGCGACCTCAAAGGAACGGTAGTCCCCACTACTAAGCAGCTTTCCCAATATATCGAAAATTGGTCTAGACAGGAGCCCGATGTAAGGGAAATTAAATTTACATAGAATTTACTGGTCACAGCGAAAATATTTCTAAAACAACGTCTTCCTATATACTGTTACATAAATAACATCTGCATAATTAATACTTTTAGTTTTAGTTTTGAGTAGTAACAAAAATAAACAAAACCGTTTATTTTTATCCAAATATTCGTACTTAAAATTATATTTAACGCTATCATAATAATTATACTGCTATTTTAATAAACACTCAAGTTTCAAGTGTCTGTAATCTTATACCTAGAATTGGTATGATTTATTCTGATCTTGAAATATATCAAAAGTAAATAGTGAAAACTACTTCAATAACATAAAGATGACATTTCGAGTACAGAAGCTAGTCAATATGCTCTTTTTAATCTCCGAAGTAGCTTTCTCTAAGTGCACGAGAACTGCACGTACATTCGTTAGTAACGTCAGTTGGAAACTCCTCGTGTCCGCAATAATCCTTATAGAAATAAGGGTTTGCAATTACTTACTGGAGCGATACTTATAATTTTGTATTACGTATAATATAAATGATAATTTAAATTGTTTTTTACATCAAAATATATACACAATATACATTATCTGATGATAAGTGGTCTTGCACCGTCAGCGAGAATCGTCGGGTTTCGCTGATTGAAACCAGCGGGCAACCGACCACGGCCGCTGAGGTGAGGCGGCAACCGTCGACCGCTGCCATCAGCGAGAGCAGCCGGTTGTGGTATTACTTCACTATGTTACAGCAACATATTAGGAAGTCAATCTTAACACACTGTTGATATTATTTAGTATAGTGTAGTTACACTGCATTGCTGCTGTACGGCAAAGATAATACCAGTGAACTAAGTAAATAGTTTTCTCCTTTATACACTAGTTACATAACACGTTTTAATTAGTATTCCAGGAGATAAATAGTCGAGTACTAATCTTCTGAAACCTTACGTTACAACTGATGATAATAGAACAAAAGATACCTTAAGAATTTGCAAAGCGTGTCTAATGTATATTCGTATATAATTTTACATAATGGAAGCAGCTAACGACCATTCTACAGAATGATATTGAGTGTCGCCTGTCACCAGATTTGAAAGGCACTAGGTGTGAAAGCGGTACTCAAACTAAAGTTCTGTTTCTATCCTCTGTAGTAATATAACTTTTACACAAAGAGTATTTAATATTACATAAATACCAAAAAAATATAACAGAACTCTTAAGTCACTGTCCTTATATATACATGGTACATATATGTCTATATGCTATTCTTTATCTACATACTTTGTTACCCAAACACATAATATCCATAAGGTCTTATGAATCCAATATTTTGTGCAGGACTCTCCGAAGAGCCCCTACGTACAAGGTGATAACAGTAGATTAATAAGTACGAAGTAGACGCCTAAATTTAATCTTTCTATTTCCTTACTGCAACGTTCTCGAGAAAAGAGAGGATGATGGTTTTCAGGAACAACAGACTCTACTTACTTGCTCTTTTCTAATTAATACAATTACTTAGAACCCTGTTATAGATTTATATTTAAAGTAATCGCTTATTTTTCTTAAGATATTATTATAAATAGCTGGATACAAAACTAGGCGACACCAGCACCCGTCCGAGGGCACTGAGTCAGAATAACTGTTCTCTTTTGAAGGATTATCTATGATTAGTAATAAATATAAGAAATTTATATGATACCACAGTCATTGGATTTATAGACTGCAGCGGGGAAATAGTATAGGAACGTAATTTCTTTTATGTCTTGAACATGGTCTGACTTACAATTTCCTTTGATACAAGACTTCTGGAAGGAAATTATTCTCGAAGGTAAGTATTTTAATAAAGTAAGGAATAAAACGAATAGATCAAAATATGAATGGTAGGTAAGATCAATTAAAGTAACCTTTTTAATACGATGGAGTAGCAAACGAGCATGGACATTTGTGATCCACCTCAGATAAGACCAGAATCCAGAGCTTAACACTGTTGTTTTTAGGCAGAAATAAGTGTGGCGGTGGTGCCGCCGGAGTCGAACTACAAAGGGTTCTACCACCTTTAAATTAACTAACTTAGGACATTGAACTTCTAAATATAAAATATAATATTTGTGGAGAAATTGTCCAAAGAAATTTATTTAGAAAAGCTTACTTTAAGTAAAGAAAATATTTGCTGTTGCAATCAAATATTGATTGTACGTGATTTGTGCCTTTCAATTTCTAATCCTTAAAGTGGGTTGTCCTTTTTAATTGTTGTTAAAACCGATAAAATATTATTTTAAAATTATTATTATTAAATATTACCTGCATGATTTTGAAATTACTACTATTTTTAAAGAAATAATAAAAGCTTGTTGATAGACTATCAGTAACCCTCAGAAGCAACAATGCGTAGTAACAAATTAGAGTAGGTCTCATATACTATATTTACGTTCGTATACAAAACTCGAAAGGCAGCAGTGATAAGATAACATCAGGTCACTGCGTCGTCTTCACTGTTTCAATATATAATAAATTATTATTACGTTTCATATCGTACCAACAAGTAATAAACATTCACAGTTGTTTATAAACCATAGTCAACCACATCAGTTCTACGTATTCATAATTATCTAGGTACATAGTGTAGACTTGATACACCAAACTATAAATAGGCCGGTACTCCATTAGGGTGTATTGATGTTAATACATAACGACGCTAACGGAGCAATTATACGCAGCTGTATGTCAAGTGATCTACACCCGCCATATTGGCTGGAAGATTTCACTCAACGGCTTGACTTGTCTATGAAATAACAACGCCGTACCATCGACAAGAAATTAGTGTTGTTAAATCATAAAGGAGATATTTTGATTTGAGTTGATAATTTTAAAGTTACTATGACTTATGATTCTGTCAAGTACACAACATAAAAACCTATTTTGTCTCATATATACATAAAACATTAACATATTAATTTCACAAATTAAAAAAAAAATCTAATTCGTGCAGACGCATTGGGTACGTATGTAATGATGTGTGATGAGATATGACCAAAAAAAGACAAAAAAAGACATACAGTCGAACATATAACATTCTTGTTGTTAAAGATGGTTAAAAATTAAAACTGTTAAACAGCGGACGGATAGGTTAATCTATGCGTACTATTAGTGTAGTTAAAAAGTTATAGGTACTTACTTAAACAGGAAGATTTTTATTATCATAATATTTTTGTGCCATACTATTCCTTGCACAAAACTAATATATATCTGGCTCAACAGCTAGTTCACCAAAAACGGCATATAAAATCCCGCACATCGTACCTGTTACATAAAATCTTCATAGTAATATTCGTATGAGCATAACATCCGTTCCAAATAAACCGAGATACGTGCAACAGAGATACGTGGCGGTATCAAGCGATGACGCAGTATTGTCCCAGGGCGGGACGCCTATTGAAATTCTGCTCAACAGTACGTGCGGCCTAATCCAGTGAAGCTACTAGATTGCATTCTGAATTATTTGCAGCTTTGCAACCGCTTTATATTATAGCGTTTGGTAAATGATTAAGTTCTAGAATAATTATACTTATTATTGTTACAAGTGGTTCCCGTCGCAGTGGTTGAAATTCGAACGTGATTAAATGCAAATAAAACTAAACTGAAGTTTCTGAGTTTGATTGTTCTCAATTTCAATAAGTTATATATTATTTCTAATCAAATAAATTGTTCGAAACTTATATACTTATGTATTTTTCGTCATTGCATTAATTTTCAAGTTAGTAACAACGACCCAAAATAAAAATAATGAAGCTTACCTTGGCAAAGAGGTAAAAAATCAATAACCCGGTTTTGATATAACCACACTATTATTTTTACATTAAGATATGACGTTGTTGATATTAAATTTGACTATTGTTAAATTGGGCAGAGTGAACATTAACTATGGTTGTTTTAATGAATTATTACGCATAATAAATATTTACATACATAATTTAATATCTCTTCTCTCCTTCTCTGTGTGAACTTTAATTACGTAAAAAGTCACAGTAGTGCGTGCGTGAAATTTTCTGAAAAGTGAATAGTGAGATTTTTCTTCACGTTTAAATGTATAGGCAATTTAAAGGTGACAGACTTCGGTCGCCCGCCGAAGCACCACCGCACACCGCCCTACTTAGTACAATCTTATAACAGCAGTATTTGGTAAATTTCTGAGACATTTACAAAAGATACTATTGAGCATCATTTTAAGCACTTTGCGTAAAACTTTTAGATAAATTGTATTATACTTGTCATATTTGAACTTTATATGATCTTCATCATTAAAGCAAGTGGTAATCAGAGGCCTGGGATTTAAACCCCGCCCGTCTGGATCTACGTATTATATACAATTCGGTTTTAACTGCTCCTTGTCACAACTGAACACAATTTAATCGTGTTAAACCTGTACAATACAATAGTACATACATTACCATATTACCGCGGACTAATGGCACTCTCAGTAAGCGCAGTCGATTATTGAGGGATTTAACTGCAATAATGTTCCTCTACAGACCCTTTAACAGATCGATAAACTAATTTAATTGAGAACCAAGTGTAGGCTCATTTAAGCTGCATTAAATATTTTCTCTATCCACTTTTTTTATACTGCCTTCCTACAATCAGTGATACTACAGTAGAACTTGGACCAGCCCGCACCAGTCGACCGTAGTAGTGCGTCAGATCCATCTCAAATTCAAAGATACGATGCGACCTTGGGGAAGATAAAAATTGAGAACAAAAAGTTTTTATTAATATTTATGGAAAATTAAAAAATATATATTGATATAAAAGTTATCGAAGTTTTCATAACAACTTTCGCATTGAACATTTTCGATAGAAGGTCTAATTTCGCTGGAAATTTATAATTATTACCCTTTCCAACAATTTTCGTGACATTATTTTTATTTTCTACAGAATAAAAATTGCATTGGTATATTGGGATCATGTGATTAATTTAATGTGTCTGTTGACAACACTTATTTCACCACTTTGATATACGATTACTTATCATAAAATAATTTGTCAACTGTATATCCATTTCTGTACGGTATGTGGAGTTTTGTCAGGTGTAAATAAAGTGCTAACACCCTGAGTGAAACCTAATTTTATCATTTAGATATCTGTCCACGCATGTAACCCAAAACCATATTAGATTATTTAAAGGTGGTAGAACTTTTAATGGTTCCAGTCGGTAGGCGGCACCACAATATCTGTTTCTGCCTGATTAAAACAGTGATAAGTACTGATACGGTCTGATTTAAAAGGTGTGGTAAGGAAAACACACTTGCGCGAAGTATTGCAACTTCGTCCTATAGGGTAGAACCAAATAGGGGTAGGACAAATTCTATCTGGGATTAATTACAAATGTCCATAAGTGGCATTGTTATCAAGCAGCGTGCTTGCAGTAGCATACTTGTTTGCTACTTCTGTAGTATAAAAGAAATATATTTTTCACGTTGCATATACATCAGGTTCCGTAACCTGGTCTGATGTGTGGAAGTATAGTTGGTTCAAAAAGCCTTGTTATTTATAAACGCTTTAGTCTCATAACTTGGATGGAGCATTATCAGGTGTGAACGCAGTTTGTGGGGCAAACTGCATCCGCAGTATTGTCTCTGCGGAAACCTCATCTATCGTGCCGCTAAGTGCTTTGTGCATGAATAGAGACCACGTTGGCGCTATTCATCATTTCAAATATTTCCTGTTTTCTCTCATAATAATAATTAATATATCCTTTACATTTATTCGTGCACTCCTTAAGTTGGAAACGTGCGTACAGTCCACCCGATAAGTGGTAACTACCGTGTATATACATACACATATCTGTAATCATCAACAAATAGGATTTCAGTCCTCTCTGAGCTGCAGATGAGGTCTAAATTGCTTGATGATTAAGATTATGATGATTAAGATGCTTGAGGACTAAATTGACTCATGTATACTGTATATAAATGTCTCACTTTTACTATAAATCAATTTGACGGTAGTTGGTCCACCACAGGTAAATTCTACGTCTACCAACTGTACATTTTGACTAACAGTACAGTTTCGTCAACTTCATGAATATAATTTTACGACCGCCTGCTGTTTTATGTATAACTCTATATATAAGTCCCTACACTGACGCATTATATAATCGTGAAAATCGTTAAAAAAGCAAACGCACCACCTAATTTTTCCAACCGCCACCACTGGGAGCAGCCGTCCCGGCCACTTTATATTCAGCAGAATCGATTCGAGTTGTAAAAGGCACTCCGAGTATGGAGCCGAATTAGAATTTAAAATATATCGATTCCCTCATGAATGAGGACACAGGGGGAGAACGAGATGAAATATTAAATGAAGAGTTTTTTCCAATTGGCCACCAGAGCAGCTGAGGCGGTTGTAAAAACGATACGTGACTCGAACCGAGAAACCGTTCAAGCGGTCCGCTCTTTGTGGAAAATTAAAAATTGATTTTTGCGGCCAGCTAATTCGTTACTGCGCTATTTAAGGGTCGCTCTTCTCGATTTTATGAAGCCATTCCGGTTCGAAAAGAAAATAACCTTTTTGCATCGCCTTTTCATGAGGCACACATAAGTGGGATATTAAAATAACATTGCAAATGCTTATTTACGTTCTATTACTTATTTTTATGCTAATTTACGATTGAATTTACAGTTAAAGTGAATCGGTTTAGAAGTGATCGAAGTAGCAAACGAATATTCAGTAAAGAGCACAGACTCTACTTCAAATTAATCATATACGCATTATTGTCCCTGATGAATAAGTTGAAACGCCTCTTGTTAATATATGCGCTAAATCGCGTATTTTAAATCATATCACAGCAGCGCATTTCAAAGCTATTAACGCAAACAACATAGGGCGTTGCCACAATATACCAAAACCAAAACTTACCCTATAAAACGAAGACGCCGTCTGCTTTAAAAGTTTTAAATGATGCAGCATAATATACTGCTTATTTGAAATGTCGTAACTCCACAAATTTTAGGAGGCACTTACAACTAGTGCTAAGTCATGTTACTGTAGTCCATTTGTCTCGCGAACTTACAACTTTTCGCTGGTCCTTGAAATGTCTGCTGCGAATAAAAATATTGCATTTCTTTTTAGCTTTCCGACCTTACGCTACGTTATATACCTAATATAGTCGAGGACAACATTTTGATAATTTATTGAAGTTATAAATTTCATTGCAATTGTAAAGTCAAATTAAACAAGAATGGTACTTAATTTATTAGTATAAGAATGTTTGATTTGTCAACCATCTAACTTACGATGTCTGTATAATGTTTATGATGAAGTAAATCAATATTTTTGTGACCATTTACAACGTGGCGTAAAATAAAAGATTACTACTACAACTTGCATTTATTGCAAGTTATGCTTCCGTTTGATACCAACAATGATAGACACTATTAAACTGGTATCAAATAATTTTCTTTTTATATATTCGTATTCAATAAAAATCAGTGTTCTATAAGTATGTTATAAAAATAAATATGACTTGACTTTCCAAATTGCTAAATTCTGTAATACTAGTTTCGATGTAAGGCATTTAATACATAGAACGGAAATTGTAGAATGAGTCAACATTTAATAAATTCGTATAAATCGTTTTTTTCAGTCATTTTGTATTTCGCGCTCATTAACATGAATGCTGGCGTAGCGAATATGTCATTACTGCTCAAACATGGGTAACGTTTAACGCCAAAATTAATGATTGTATTTAACTTAATGAGACAAACTCGCATGATAGGCATTCATTTACTTATATCGAATTACTTTGCGAAATTGTAACGTTTGTTTTTTAAAACACCGAACTTTATTTGTATCTCTTTGTGTTTTGTATATTATGGAACTTAAAATATCTTTTTATGTCATCATCAGGTCGTACATCTAAGCGGAGTAAAATAATCTAAGAATTGATTTACCGTCGCAATCGTTGGTCGCAATGGCATAGCTGGAGCAGCGTGGTTTTGTACCATCAACCTACAAAGTAGAAAATTACTTGTATATGAAAATCATTATTTGTAAATACCTAGAATAGTAGACCAAATTTTGAGCTTCGCGAAATTTCCATTTTAACTAATTGAATATGCAAATATCTATTGAAATATAATTTTACGCATTTACCATTCCATAATCATAATAAAAATATGATATAAAGCGCTCATTTCCATAAAACCACATGAAGTAATGTGGTGTGCTGCAGTAATGCTGGGTTACTCCAGGCTTGCCTCGGTTGTCAGGAAGGAACCGTGCCCAGCAGTGGGGCATAAAAAAGATTAAATATTTTTGTAGCTCGAACAGTACATTAACGGTCAGTCAGTGGGATCAAAGGGAGAGTTACTTATCTGAGTTCCACTTTAGTCCTCAGGGGTATCAACTCATGTGTGGTTGACCTCAAGTAGGACTCTTAATCTTTTCTGGGGGTTGATCATAAGAGTCCATGGGCGGTAGTGGTCACTTACCATCAGGTGGGGACTGCTTACTCGTTTGCTACTTCTATATAATATAAAAACCCCATATTCTATCTGGGTAATTCCGTCAAACCTTATGAAGCGGCTAGGTCGTTTATCCATATCGCGGTACCCCTTATTTACTCATTATAAGGAAAGAAAAATGCAGTAGTAACTTTAAATGACTACACTTGAATTAAACCCAATAGAACGTAAAATGAAGTTTCCATCTCGATACGCATAAGATTCGCTACCATTAAAAACAATACGTTAACGGTGGTGAAAGGAAATCGGAATAGACAAAGCGCCACCGATACCGGACAGCGAAGTGCGATTCATCGCGAGTGTTCACTCCTAGTTTATTTCTTTCGAGTCTCGCTCGTCACTTTTATTCACCACTTTAGCTTCCACCTCAATTCAGCCACTCTCGTCTTTCCCTGCATCAGAATTCACTAAGCCGCCACTATGATCTACTTCAAACCCTCGCCTCTGGCTTTTAGGTCGGCTTTTCAGTAAGCGAGGCACCATCTGCAATATTTTTACTTTTCATTGCGACGACGGAATATGATGCAGAAATGTAAAATGTAAGGACAATTGAGTGGAGAGGGAAGCGCAAATGTGTAGCGTGCGCTCCTCTTTGTCTCCGCTATGAAATAATATTTTTTTAGAATAGTGTTCTTTTTGGTTTCCACGGGAAATTCGCGGGTTTCGCTGGAATAATCTCGGTGCGAAATTAACTTCGCATGTATTACATGTCGGTGTACTAACTATATTTAATACTTTTGTTACGTTTACGTAGTCAACTTTACTCCTCTTGTTATTATTAAGCTCGTTATAATTAAGGACATCTGCAATCAACTTAATTTAGGACAGATAACCTGCCTGGAACGTAACGTAGGCACGTTTTTAACCTAAGAAGCTTAATTTGAATACTTCTTCTACACATCTTTGCCTTTATATATGTATATCACAATACAGCAAGGAAAACAGTCTCTATCATTCATAAAAATATACGACGGTGATGGTAAACTGAAGTTTATAGAACATTTTTATTACAATAATATTTTTGTTTCCATTATAATTCAAATTCTGTAATCTAATTCATTGAATAACACACTGAGAGCTCAGTTTCTAATTAAGTATTAATTACGTGGTGACGATGTCGACAGCAAGTTATTACTTAGTCTCTTTAATTTTATTAATTAGCGATTAGTGCATCCACGCAATCCCGTCTAGGGTGACTTGTGTGTAAACTGAAAATTATTATATTTAATTTATCGATATGCCCAAGAGCAGAAAACACTAAGTTCATATTGTTTTTAAACAAATTGCAATAAACGTGACGAATAATCTGGTAAATCCGTAGTCTAGGAAACCCATAATCTTGCTAGTTTATAGTGCCACTAACGAATAATCTAGCCATTGCGTAGACTAGTCTAGACTTAGTCCAAGCGACGCTTGAATCTTGATTCCAATAGATTCTTGCCGTCTTTTTGTTCCACCTTGACTAAGTACAGGTAGGCCGTATACTTGATATAAGACGTTATAACTGTATGTGTCGAATATTTTAAGCGCGGTCCACGAGAATAGGCTATCGAATAATATACTCATACGCTTAAGTTTGCTTGGTAAACTAGAAATGATGCCAAAATTCATTCCACATTTCAAAATTGTTTTGGTAATAACAATTGCATTGCATGCTAGAAGTCATATTGTATAACTTCTCTGTTATTTTAATAATATTACGTGATTAATTTGTTAACTTATTTTCTAATCGAAAAAATAAGAGAAACTCAAATTATATTATTGTTTTTTTTTTGGTAAAAATCAAAGTATTTGCAATGGATTAATTTGTTTCCCGCTTAAGAGGTGGGTTTAAAATAACAGTTCTGTTTGTAAAGAACAAACATTGGGGCTTAAGTCTCGAGAGTTTATTGCTGCTATTGTTTGCAGATCGAAAGGTATAAGAGTGCTACGACTTTATAAGACTTACATTTTTAATTGGTTATTGCAGCTTAATGTTATTCAGTTAAATAGATATTTACAACTCATGAAAAATAAACCTATCAGATAGAATATTTCAATTTCATAATTATGCACACATGCTGTGCTGTTTAAAGCAGAAAAAGGAGAAAAGATGGTGCTACAATTTCTACTCAAAACTATTAGTACTGGTTCGTGTTTTTTTTACAGGTTTTGTTACTGATTCTACCTTAAATAAGCCATTAAGCACTATTAGTGTAAATATTTAATTTCTTTCAAATAATTGTAATAAGTATACGAGCTTAAATTTTATTAAACAATAAACTTAAGTATTTAAATAACAGTGTCTGTCAGCTCAAGCCTTTTATTATTATAACAATGCAAGCTCACCTTTATGCTTTTCATTCGGAATAATACTCTGACCTGAATAAAAATAAAGAGATTCAACATAAAGAAACGGCAGGAGAAATCCTCAAGTGCATAAATATTAAATTTAGCTTTACAAATTCCGATAAGCCCGTAATTGGCAGTAGGATTTGCAAGAGAATTTCGACCGTGCTTCCGAACACCCCGGGGACGTTAATGTCGCATTTCGCTTGCACCAGAGGAGCATTGCTTCTTGGCGTATTATGAACAGAATCTCGGAAATCTTTGTTTTGCCAATGTTTTGGATATTCTCCTTATATTCTGCTCATAATTATGACTTATAAAACTTGATAGAACAACGATGATAAAGAAATTGATCTACTTTAATTACCAACTCTTGTAGAAATGCGATATGTTTATTGAAGGTAATGGACCAAACAGGACCAATAAATAACCAACTTAAATAATATCTTCTACACGTATTTTCGTGTTATTGCAGATGGACGGTATGCTTAAAACTATGCTTCTAATACGTCGATCATGATAGTGTGGTGTAGTAGTAGTGAGTAAGGCAGGAAGTCTCCTCTTCTCGGAAAGGCGTTTTTCCAGCAGCAGATGTCTTTAGAGAAAATTATGGATGGATAAATCCGAAATTCATTATGTTTGAAAGCTAAGCAAACTAGTAAACTGACTTCCATACCGTACTAGTGAGGAATATCCTGCAATTGTTACGCTCACTGCTTTGACTAAGCTAGTGCACACTATATATTCCGTGTATCGATAATTGTTGGTCCAATTTCCCTCAAACCAGTTGGGCAAATTTGATCAGCAATCGGTTCGGCATCATCATGTATGCATACAGCGATATATCAAAGCCGAACGATTCCCAAGGAGTACACTGTGTCGGTGCTAACGTAAAACACGAGCAGATACAGTGTAGTGCACAGGTTATATTTGTTAAACAAATCGTGTGATCGGAGCGTAATTTTGGGCAGTCATCAACAATGTGTGACTACGGACGCAGGGGGACGCGCGCCGGGAATGCAAGACTTACGTTATTTACGGTTCCCAAGCATCCAAGAGGAGCATACATTTTCGGTTCCTATAGCCCCACACGTTGGTTTATAGGTTTTTTGTTCATATTGAAACTGTAACTTTAATTAACTCTATTCATAACTAGCTGAAGGCTGCGGTTAAAAAATAGCCATAATTTAATACCTTCAATAATTTAAACAAAATACCGTACTAAACTTTCATACGCAGTAGTAATTTTTACAGTACAGACAATTCGATTATACTTGTTTGTATGCTTGTCAGTAATGTAAGCCAGAAATGTAAAGCATGGATTTTAGTACGAATTTTATTTTAGTGTTCATGCGTAAATATTAGAATTCATCAAAAAAATCTCGTTGGAGTATTTTTTCTTCTACTAGGATTAAACTCTAACAGTGGTTCTTTATTAAGAAGGCTATATTTAGCCTTCTTAATAAAGAACCACTGTTCATGACATGCTTTACTCGCCTATTGATGAGTAAAGCATGTCATGAATAAAGGTAAACTTCAATACGATTAAACTACTGCACTATTGTACTGCCGTACATACGGTACCACACTAACGTCATTTACATTTCCAAAGTGAACAAAAACCTATGAAAATTCAGTGTAAATTTTGAAGGGCTGACGGACCACGCGCGGTCGAGCGTCACATATTGGTCAGCGGCGGCGATGCGTGCAGCGTGCATAGTAGCTCAGGAGCTGACTTCATAGTCAAATTAAAGCTCATACATACTAGCAACACTTACAACTTGGCCTGATTTTTAATTGGCGATCATCATTAAGTGTATCATCCTCTTATCGTGTAAATCTATATTTAAGGGCCTTATTCCTGCCACGCCGGTTTGGGTCTAGTCTGGATTGGCGAAGTGATGTGCATTATTGTAATGCAAATAATCGTTTCCTTGAATCCTTTCTTATACATATGGTCATAGATCAGCGTGACATGAAGAAATAGATAGAGAACATATAGAAACATGCCCCGAATGCCAGGTAAAGTCACAGTTAACATAAAATTCAACAATCACATTGTTACCATAAAAACACACAAAGTGGACTACGCAACGCACCCAAGCACCAATGCATGACAAAAATCTAAATTCATTATTCTGTCTGCCTTGACCGCTACGATACACAAGTCATTTTTATCTGTCGTCTAATCATGCACGTTATCTTCAACAAGATATAGGATAAGATAGATAGATTAAACATATTTCAATCATGTCTATACCTTGCAAATGATTACACCTTTAAAGAAAATAATAGATACGGTTCCATAGTGTTTAGATTGATGACTTACATTATAGGAAACTTATGCTTGAGTTATTACTCAAGTATAGGTTAATGTTCCTCAAATCAGTAGGTCAGCTTAGTAGAATGTTTCTTTTTTCGTTCAATGGAATGTAAATGTACAGCTAAATAGTTAACTTCATTTTATGTTACGAAGCTCATTCGCATGTGACTATAGCCAGACACGTTGGCACTTTAAATGTCTATAATTAAATTACCCTAATTCTAAACTGTTTAAAGTATTCAAACTAATTAAATTAATCTTTGATTATTATTAAAATACTAGTAATATAGCGATATTCCTCAAAGTCCGCGCACTTTTAATTTGAATACAGCAAAATAAACATTAACGTGACATTTCAAAACAGTAGAAACCACTTAATATTAACTAATACTGTCCTACAATATTCATAGAACCCGATAACACTAGCAAAACTCTCCCAGCGAGTATCCTTCAATGTCGGGAAAACAAACTATTCCCTCCCAAAACGACACTGTATGGAGGAATAAAACTTCCTTACCTTGGAGTTTGTAACTTGGAAGTTCACAAACTGGGCGGTCAGCTCCCGGACTACGCTGTTGACTTTAGACCCGCGATGAATATGCAGCAGGGTGGGTGTGGCCTAAACTCTTGTAAACCTTTGTTTGGTGCCGATATTGGATCCTGGCTCATCCACTTTGATGCAGTCCGAAATATGCGGTGTTTCACTGTTTATCGTCCCGAGCTCAAAGCAAAGGGCGCGCACGATATATACGACCCTAATTTGCATACGGTACAGTATCGAAAAATTGCTAGAAATAATGTCGATTCTCCACGTATACTAGTATGGGGTCGGTATGTGATGCCCCTTGTGGTAATGTTAGTAGACTGTGGTGGTGTTTTTCTTCCTTTAAAAATAAACTTGACTATTCATGTGTAATTTATTTATTAATCTTATTTTCCTGGTAAGAGAACCGTTTTTAATTTTCCAGGCGTATATTAACGCATTTAAAGCAAATTGCGTTTAAATTAAGGGCTGCACAATTAAAACCCAGTTGAAATCCCATTTCAGTTCACATACAGTATATCAGTGCTTGGGTAAACGACTATTTGATTGCTCCGATAATGTCACCCCTGTTTCCTACATCTTTGTACCCCAACGATATTTAGAAATCCTAGGTAAACTCAGATACCTTCACTCTTCTAGAATACATTGCTAGTTTCGTACTGGTCACATCTGAGTCTACTAAACATATCCAGCAATGTAATCCATATACGTACCGATCGCATCAAGGTACGTGTTACTTAATACCATCCTCAAGTCCAGTGTTAATAGCTGTAATATACTCCGTCCTTATCGACTGCCATACATTAGAGGGGGACATAAATAGCAGTTGAAACGAGAATTCATTGCGTAGTACGTGGTGCCCTTAGTGGGGCATTAATCGACTTTACAACTAATTTGTTCGCTGCAAACTGTTGGCAAGTTGTTAATTGTGAAGTGCGCTGAGACGTACCAAGTGGACCTGTCGTGCTAACGTAACTTAATAACTTTAAGTTACTTTGTGCACTTCCTATTACTAAACATCATCTTCAAAATTTGCTGAGTTTGAAATTATTTTAAAGGTAATTTTTTTATACTTTCTACGATTTCTACACCATTGTGTACACATACATATATTGAAGGTGTCATAAATTGAATTAAACATATGTGAAACCGCTATAATACAACTCCGGAAGTACTACCACCACATTTCTTCATTATAACAATAGTGTTAAGCGCTACTGTATTCCGGTTTGAAAGGGAAACATACTTATCCCAGGCATTTAAGCTTAGCGAGGAGAGTAGGTCCTCAGCGGTAGCAACAGATCTGTATCCGACCTCAAATAGCATTCTAATAGTATCTGA
>DWRA01001892.1:0-15472 GCA_018250295.1 Spathilepia clonius
CAATTATTTTTCATACTCCTGAGCTGGTTATAGTATACTTTTCATCACGCTACAATCAATAGGAGCAGAGCAGTGAAAGGAAATGTTGGGAAAATGGGAGATGTTACTCAATTTTTTAAGCTTCCGTCGCATGTACGAAGATATGAAGTCCGCCGGGTCAGCTAGTTGGTTAAATATTTTTGTATAATAGTCCGCCACCAATTTATTTAAGTACCCACGCACACATTGCGTTGAAAGTGCGTTTAATGTCCTCGCCAGAACATCATTAAATCGTCCCTGACAAATGCGTGGTGCATTTGTCAGGAACAATTACACTAATATCGTTACTGTCACCGACACTAGTATTTCTATATCTGTATATATTAGTATTATTGCTATTAACGGCTTTAAAACAAGCACGTTAATTAATTAATGCATTTTCGTACTGCGCGGAAGACTTGTTACAACAGCAATACAAGAACTCCAAGGCTAGCCGGTTCATTAAAATCCTCAGATATAATAAAAACTAGTGAAACTATTCTAGCTTATTAGTGCTCGAGATACCCATCAGCGGGTGGACTGGATATCAGTAATCGAATTTCAAACATAGATTAGTCGTTTGCCGGACGATGTTTAGATGCTGCGACGGACAGACAAAGAGACAAACGAAATTAATTGGGGTCATGCGCCAGCGGCGTAATCCAATAGCGTTGGAGCTCGTCTATCTACGAGCCTTTTACACGGATCGGCAAAGCAAGGAAGCCTGTCCGAAGTTTACTCCCGCAGCAAAATTGTTCAGCCCACAACGAAACTGGTTCATAATCAAATTCTGATCCCCGATTTTGTCTTGCCTAAACGCATTTGGTCGCTTAACCTCCAACAAGTTCTGTTTGCTTCGTTTACACATGGCTTTTATATTTTCAATAGCCTATTAAATCAAACTTTTAATCGGTCATTGTTACGGTAATGACAGACGGGTGAGTAAAACTTTTTCAAGCAATTAATGATCACGGATAATTCATTAGCGTCCATTCTATAACGATCCAACTAGCGACGCATGACCAATTAGTCCACGCGATTCCGGACACCGATTAATTTATTGAAACAATATCGCGCAAACCTTTGGCGTCTTGATGAGACTTTGTCGTCAATTTGCGTACAATGTCAATTTGCTCGAGAGAAACGTTCGAGACTGGGACACAGAGCCTCATTAGAGGCGAGCGGTTGCAATTAAACCATGCGTCTTTTGCGCCTTAACGAGCGGCCAAATTGGAACTCCCCCACCCTGGACACGTGCTTTAATAAAATACATCTCGACGTCGCGTAATAAATATGTGCCGCGATAATATCGACTCATATGTTGCCGTTTTCTCTATAATGCCCGTTGCAGCCGTTGGGAGCCGTTAGACCTTTTTAAGGGTCAGCTTCAGTTATCTTCAAATTAATGACCGAAAGACGTGAGGAATAAGTGCGTTACGTATTTTGTTAATTTCTTGAAGTGGACTTATTTACTGATAAGCGTGAACACTTGGTGCTAATGACCACTACCGCCTATATCTATAATCTACTTAAAATAAAAACAGCGGTACTTCTAAGGGTGATCACAAACGTCGTTGCCTTTGTGGACGAACTTGCAACGTCTTGTGCCAACCTTTGTTAACACACTATTAAAATAGGACTGCAGTTTCAACTAATGTTACCAACTTTCCGTAGGAAAACGAAGCGTTGTACCCCTGCAATCATATTCTTTTTTGGGTGTTTGGATTATAAAAATTGTACATACCAGGCGCGATCATTCCCAAATCTTGACTTGCCGTTTCTTGAAGATAGCGTATTTATTATTGCCAATGATTTAGGCGCATCCATGGTACAGTTACTGATACTTAATATATGGCCTGGGAAGCGTGCTAAACACATCACAAAACAAACAGAGTACAGTACAAAATTAGATCAGAACAAACAGTTTTGCTTTGTTAAAATTAAATATCTATAAAAAGCGCCTATAAATAGGTCTTCGAAACACTATAATATATGTTCCTCGGCGCGAAAATAATTACTATTGATGGATGGTTTCTTTTAGAGCAGTATATTACTACCGTGATAAAAGACCTCCCTTTATAGCGAACGGGCGCACGTCGTTAAGTTTGCCCCGCTGAGGCAATGTTTCAGCAGAAACAAATAGTTATACTGTTGTACGGCCTTGTATTTCATTTTTTTAGTTTTTACACTTCGTTGCAACGATGCTAAAAATTAAAAAAAAAAAAACGTAACTCGAGACTCCTCATACATTCGTTGGCTTTTAATAATTTTGGCTTTTTTTATTTGATGGAGTAGCGAGCATGCAGTCCACCCGATGGTAAGTGGAAACTGCCGCCGATGAACATCTGTAATCCACCTCATATAAGACTAGAATCCTACCCGAGGTCGACCACAGATGCGTTGCTACCTCTGAGGACTAAGTTGAAATGCCTCGGATAAGTAGTCTTCCTTACCACACCCTTCAAACCAGAAGACAGCAGCGCTTAACACTACTGTTATTAGGCAGAAATAAGTGTGGCGGTGATGCCGCCGGAGTTGAACCACAAAGGATACTACCACCTTTCAAAGGTAGGTTCTACCACCTTTTTATAGGTATGTAAAATTTTAGGTCGGTGTATTTTTTACGACTAGAAGTGATCCGGCTTATGTGATATACTAAGTCACATTTTAACTCCATAGACTGTGCCTACCGAATTTCACGTAGACGCATGCATTTCATGTAAAATGATAAAAACTAAGAAGTAAAAGTTTAATTGAATGAAATTGACATTTAATTGAATTTGAATTATTCTATTTTAATTTCAGTCATCCTCATTAACGTTTCACTGTGTTCTCACAATGAGGATGATTTACGTCATATCCATAAGAAGAAACTCAAAGCCAATACCTTTCAAAATTAAAAAATGAAGTCTTCAATAGTTCTAAATTTCATACTTTGAAATATATTACAGATAGATAAAATGAGCGTAAGTGAATAAGCGTCTCGTTAGTGGCTGATTGCTGATTGAACCGCAATTGCCTGACAAATGGCGCCACGAAAAACCCCTCTTACCTTGAAAAGAGTTAAGTTATATTATTCGATTGAGGATACATGGTTTTCTACTTCAATACTAATCACCGAAAATGAAGGATTTAAATCAGTGAATTTATACTTCATCATTGATCGAATGCTTATAGATTTTTTATGGCTCATTGCTGATTGAGTCGCTTGTACTTTTAGTACCATTTTAGGGACATTACATTCTGTAAATATGAATAGTAACTGAACAAACATTTGGCAAATATTTTAACTATTTATAATATGACTCATTGAGTAAGACGTTTGTTGCTGGCACTTTAAGTAATTGCCGATTGAGTCACTAATCTTGATTGACGGCACCTTTACGGCTTTTAAGAGTATAATATACCGTTTTTCTATCACGTTATATTAAAATAAAAAAGAAGCAGACTTTCTTTGTACTCTAAAGACAGTAAGTCACGATGTATGTAATATATCTTTTATATTTAAATTAACGTAGATTTCCTTTTGTTTATTTTTTCAATATTTTTGTACTTAAAAGATTTTTAAATTTTATATGCAAGTCCAGCCTGTTCGTATCTGATTCGTTTCTTTTTTGTTTTTTTTTGTTTTTTTCTGACAATTGAAATTTAAATCAATGCAATAAGACAAATTTTGATACTAAGCCTCACCGATAAAAAGCCTACAACCAACTTGTGGTTCTTATGGGCTGTTTGCCGATTGACCCACTAGTATCTGGACTGCCATTATCTTTACATCATTATCGTTATCGGAATACTAAAAATCGTCATTTGTCCACAATAACGATATCTAAACAGTATTTATTTGCAAAAGTTCTAGTGTAAATGTGCGAGTAAGAAGTTGGTTGCGGGCTCGTTAGCGGCTGATTGCCGATTGAGCAGCAATTGCCTGATTGACGGCGCCCTAACGAACCGCTTTAAGGGCTACGTGGACGTGTTTCGTAACGCCAACTTTTAAGGAGCGAAATTTTAGCGGTTTTACAGTTTAACGCAACTTAGCGAATATTTTGTTAGCGCTTGTTTTAATATTCTGTAACGTTGTTAATAAGGTCACGACTATGTTTAAAAGTATTCGTTTGTAATAGTGATTAAATTGCTTTTTCATATTAAAAGTTAGCGACGTAAAGATTTTTATGAAATAATATTAGAAAATTAACGTTTTACATTTCTCTCACAATTGAACATATTATACATATGTCTTGTAAAAAATATAAATGGTTTATATTGTAGTATGTTTTACTACCTATATTTGTTATTTAAATTATGCTGTTGAATAATGTATTTGACATAGATATTTTATACCTTACATTAAGGGCAGAACTCTTTGAGGCTCGATTTCAGAGACGATACCACACCTACATATTTCTACCTAATAATAGCAGTGTTAAGCGCTGCTGACTTCTTGAAGAGTATGGTAAGAGAAATACACTTATTCGAAACGTTTCAATTTAGTCCTCAGGGGTAGCAACACTTCTTTGGCCAACTTCAGATGGGGTTCTAATCTTATCTGGGGTTAGTTACTTACCATCAAGTTTGCCATTAGTTCGTTTGCCACTTCCGTCGTATTAAATATACATATTTGGATGTTAAACAACAATATGCACAAAATATTTTATCGTAAGACATATAGGTCATATATTTATCGATAAAATCAAAAACTATCTACCATTATGCACACGTAGTTCCGCTACGTGCTACGAGTTTCTGATCGCAAGGTAGTTCAATCAAACAATTTGCTCTGATTGACGTCGTTGTCTCTACGGCTATTTCTATTTGATTCGTCATTCGTGTTTAGGGCTTGTGACGTAACTTTGGTTAAACAAAAATATGTATTTGAAAATAAATGGGTGATTAGTGGTTATCAATATCATCAATCCATTACTACTGTTAGACATGGGTTTCCTCTTAGAATGAAAACGAACTAGACTTTAGTCCACCACAATAGCCAAGTGTTATGACAATATGACACCTATGAAAATTGGCTACCAAGATTTGACAGAAAAATTGAGAAGTATGTTTTAAATATTATTAGATTTTTAGGGTCGCTTAAAATATTTTCGTTCGCCGTTAAATTAATAAGTAAGTAGTAAGTAAATTTATCTGATTATTATATCGTTCATTTTGATGTTTTATATAATGATTATACAATATCGTCGCCAACCTATTAAAGTCCCGCTGCTGGGCACGGATTTCCTCTCGAAGTGATAAGGGTTAGGTTATAGTTCACCGCACTGACGAAGTAAACTTTATACTTTTAGAAACTTTTTTAAGAACTGCTAGGCAACTTTTCTCACGATATTTTAACGTTAAAGAAAGAGATAATTAATTCCTAATACACGCACAAAATTTAAAGACGCTTTATACACTCACAGCCCCGCACTAGGATTCTCAGTGTCATGGGTACCACAGACACACACAAAGACGAATACACAACACCCAGACCCAGAACAGAAATCTAAATTCTTCATTCAGATATCTGTATGATCGGGAACCGAACCCGGAACCCACTGCGTATCAGACCAATATGCTGACCGCTCCGTCACGCGGGTAGTCAAACATATAAATAAAATCCAATACATTACTGTACTCGCATCGCGATAAAACTAAAATCGGTTACCTAGTGACATAACGCACTCGTAGATCCGCTACGTGCTACGAGTTTCTGATTGCAAGGTATTTCAATCAAACAATTTGCTCGGATTGACGTCGTTGAGTCTGCGGCCATCTCTATTCGATTCAGTACATACATTGAAGTAATTCTGCTATTCCCAATCCAACCGAATCATGTTGCAAGCGTGAATCTGGTTGAAAGCTTAATATGATTTAATAGTTTTAATGTCTTCTGTGTATTTTGGGTCCTTGCACTAAATTAGATATTCTGGAATAATTGCCCTGAACTGGATGAAAGTTTTTTTTTTTAGAAATATTTGAACTATGTACCTACGATACTACCTACTGCTTATTTTCGAACGAAAACGTGTGTAAAATATGAATATACATTTCCATAAAATGCATCAAAATCACATTAATACTAAGAACAAGATTTCGATTCCTACTCATGTAATTATTTTGTTACAAATTAATACTCACAATACCCATTATGATTCCCTTGCCAATGTCGTAATTTGGCAATATAGCTGAGATACGTGAAAAGCTAATGTATACGAGCAGACATATCACGTAATAAATCACTGTAAAATTTAACTAAAGCGTTGTTTACGCAGCGCATTGTACCTTCCCGTACGCGGATCGGAAAGCATAACACCTCGACTAACATTATGCGTACACAGCAATCAGCTCGAAACATCATCAGCGTCTTTATGAAGCGACCGCAATTCATCATATCGGGACAAAAGGCGGCGGATAAACGCGGTAGTTGTTTGCGTGAAGCGTTAATTTCGTTAAGGAGTCTCAATCAGTGAAGACGTGTAAGTGAAGTCGGCGGGCGGTCGCCGCGGGAGCGATTCGAGCGAATTACCGTACCTGGAGGCGCGGGGGCCGACTCGTTAGTTGTTGTTTGCCGAGTGACGCGGGTCAATCAGCAGAGACATGCACGGAACCGCACTTCTTCATCCCTCTCCACCCTGCCCCCTCGCCGCTCGTTAGGCCGCGCCGTCTCTGTCAACTGTGAGACGAGCTTTATCGAATCTACGACGCACGACCCGCGCCGCGGTTGGCCCACTCTTCGCTCTTAGTTTGGCTCGCAACCGCCGGTAAACAAGGGAAATCAGTGTAAAACGAATTTATATTTCCTTTATGAACGTTGAATAGGGAGGTCGGCGACGTTGATTACCTGTTAGCTAGAAAGCAACAGCTAAAGTAGATCAGTATGGAGAAAATGAGAACAAATCTCGACATATGCAAAGTTCTGGGTAGGTACAGCAAACAGTCCACTTATTTACTCGTAAGTTAGTTCACTAATTAGTGTTAAAGCTGCCTCGGACGTTTAAATTCTAAGGTTAACCGCTAAGTGAAATTTATGGGTCTTAGTTTTCAACGATAACGACGCTAATAGCCCATAGAGACTGGGTTTTTATGTAAATAAATATATGGTACATTTCATGTCGTTTCCAACAAATCACAGAATATGCTAAAACAAGTATGTAGGGACTACGAGCTCATATTAAAATTAGTGCAGAGTTTATTGGTTATTATTGAATTGTGTCTACTCTATCTTTCCATGGACGTCATAAGAGGCGATTAAGAGATTAAATCTAGTTTATAGACAGCAGAAACTCCCAAAGACATCCCAGAACAATACTTAATAACAGTCTTTTTTAAAGGAAGCATATTAATTATTTATAATTCATTTTCGTTTTCTAATAAACAATCTTTTTTAAGCTTGACGTACCCATTTGATGGTAAGTGGTTACTTCTGCCCTTGGACATCTGTGACCAATTCGATATAGTATACGTTCTACTTGAAGTCAATCCCTGATGCGTTGCCACTCCTGAGGACTAAGATGGTCGCCACATATGTAATGCCGGCATGCACACCTTTCAAACCGTCAATATTATTATAGAAAAAAAAACAAATCATCTATTTGGTTTATTACACAAAAATACTAGTTAATACAACATTTCTGGACGTTAATTAAAAACAAATGCACTCAACTCTACATAGTATAACAGTAGAGCAGTTCGCCAAGTGTAGAGAAATCCCAGCCTCTACGGTTACCACAGGGGTGGTTGGTAATTGGGTTGGATTCCGTGCGTTTAGCTAATTAGCGGGCGCCCGGCAGCTGCGGTCCACGTGCGTATGAGCTTCTTACACTGGTATGCTTATTGCTTATTATAAGTATAAAATGCTCCTTTTTATTGCCATGTTTTGTTGATTTTGATTTTGTTAATAATTTTCTTTTTGCAGATGATAAAATTTTTTGTTACATTTTTTTTATGGTACTACTGTTTATTTCTTTTCGGTTTAAAGACATCGAATCTTTGAAGAAATATTTACATTACTTTTATTTACTTTTATTTTAGATTTAAGGACAATGTAATATTTGTTGTACAATATTTTACAAATTTAACTATTTCAAATTTTATTGATCTATTAGATCAAAAAGGGGGCTCAATAACAATAATTTATTGATTATGACTAGTACGGTTAACCCACGCCAGGTTTTCGAAATAAAATATTATTTTGTAAATATAGGTATACCTATATTGCAAATAAATAAATATTTTGGTTACTCTTTGTAAGTTATAACATCAGCTATCTGCCATAGAAAGTCCAAAGTCGGACCAGCATTTCAAAGATTAGTCAAACTTTTAATCTTAATAATTATTTTATTTGTATAAGTACATACTGTAAATTGCTAAATAGTAAAATCCAGTTATTTTGACATTGTACATAGACACTTAAATTTTATTTATTTGCATAGATATTCGTATTAAAATTGTACAAAAATTTCTAAATCGCGACCAATTTCTCAATCCAGTATAGAAACTATTCTATTTTACACTTTCACATCCATCAATTATAAACCAAGTACTTACTGTTTTAAAAATGTAGAAAAATAAGTCGTTTAGTTCTGCGTGATTATTTACACGAATATAAATGCATATTTTTCCTAATTACCGCCTCGGAGTGCACATGAATGCAATAATTACTCGTAATGAAAAGGCGAAGTTATTTTAACGAAGAACATAATTATGAGCGTTTGGTTCATGTTAATTAGGGATTAAGGAAAAATCCTTTCAACTCGCTTCATTTCTGTAAAGTAAACTCGGTTTTGTCAACAATGGCAATTACATTTTTTTATTAGTTAATGAACGTTCACTTTTGACTAAAGTTCAAATTAATGGTTATAAGATTATCTCAATTTATACATATCGATCGAAGTGAAAAAATCATAAACTTTAAACAAGTATTTGTATGTGAAATTAAATTACATATTACATTACTTACAAATTGTCAGTTATAATATTTTTCATTCGAGATACAAGTTTCATACGAGCGGGGACACAGGTACTGGGCGCAAATTCGTTCACATTACTCCGGTCCGGGTGTTCTACCGGCGCTGCGCAGACAAAACGCCCGGTTAAAATACCGGGCTCGGTATTTTTGCCGGATCCGACGTAATGTGAACAGTTTCATAAAAACTCTTTAGCCCACCACCAGCTCTTCCGGGAGTTTTACCGAGCCGGTAAATCTGCCAGTCCGGCATAGTGGGAACCCGGTCTTATACTACCACTTGATCGGAACACGAACTTAACCGAATTAACTTCAAACGAAATCAGACGATCCGACTAGAAACTCAGCGGGATTTGTCTTTTTTCAATATAATTATATTTTTATTAATTTTTGGGCCGTCAATAATATTGCAAAGAAAACATTATTTTTTCTGCCACGGTCCGTGTCTGACGCGTTCAGTGTCTGTACCTAACCGAACTCTAAATAAAAACAAGGTTTAAACTGTCTATAGCTGGAATAAGTGACACGCGAAAGATGCCTTGATTTCTTTTTTAATGTGTTACATTGTTACGTGTGTGGAGGGAGACCGTGGAGACCGTGTACGCACGAGTGTAATCGTATCTGTGTGCATAAAACTTCTATGCACATTGATAATGTCCAAAAAATGTTCGAATTACACTATCAATTAACTATGATTCATTACGTTTTCCCAAACACAATTGATAATGTAGTATATTAATTAAGATACTTTTAAGCATCAACAAAACTCGCCAAATAGATTTAAAAATGCAGTTAGAGCAAAAATGCAGTGGAGCGAGTCGCTGATTAAAACAACTCAAACGATTTCTAACTAGCGAGTATTGTTACGTAAAACAGATCTCAAAACCTCTCTAATAATGCTCTTCGTTGAATCATTAAAAATTCAACTTTGTACCTGCTCGCTTATAGCGACTAATAAATAAGACATGCGGTAGGTACAACGAAGTAACAGTTAATTAGTGAGAAAATCAACGAAAAACTTTGCTACCGACATTCTAAATTAGTCCTTAGCGTTTTTTAACGAGCCCAATTTAGTCGGGCCGAGAGATTCCGTCGATCGTTGTTGTGTGCAAAACTGTACTTTTTTGTCCCGATCTCAGGTAGAAAATACAACGGTTCCAAACCATTTTCATAACAATGCGCCCGCGGCTTTCTCAGTATACTTTTTTGGGTGTTCGAAACGTTTGACAGACGCGCTATTGTCATCGTTAGATGATGAACTAAAAACTCGCCCGTTTGTAGATAATCGATAAGAACGATCGAATAACGTTTTAACGAAATGCCAAATTTGGAATGGCTCTAATTAACGTTTACAAACATGGTAAAGGTATGTCAGAAAAAATCTTACAGGTTAAATACTGACCTTGTGTAGTCGCTTTTGCATAGAATCATCCCGCCTTTGAAATAGAAGGAGCGTCCCATGTCGGCTAGCGCTTGCCCACAGCACGTGCACTTGAGACAGCCGTGGTGCCAGTATCTGTCGAGGGCGTGGAGGAGAAACCTTTCAACGATCTTGCCGCCGCAGCCCGCGCATTCTTTTAAGGCGGGGTTGTTGTTATTGTGGGGGTAATCGTGGCCGTTCGCGGCGAACGCGGCCTCCGGGGATGGTGGGTGCGGCGAGCTGAGCTCCGCGTACCCGTGGTAGTGCGGGTTCATGCTCAACGCGCTCGCTGCCAGCTTGACGGTTGGAGCGGTGACCGCTCGCACCGACCACCACAACTACACGCCCTGTAACAAAGAAACCACACGTTACAAAGTTGCAAAATACGTATATAATTAGTTTTTATTTGACAAATATATTATAGAAAGATTTTGAAGAATAATAAATTAAGTGTATATAGATAATTTCTGTTTATTTTTAGTTTGTTTCCAAACATCAACTATGAGAAGTTAGAGTAGTTAGGAATTTAATTTAGAGCAATATTGAACTCACAATCAGTAGACGCTTTGGTCAACTTTATACGGTTCTGGTGTAAAGCTACTCTTACATATAAGATAGAATCCTGTCAGAAACTTTTAAGAGGGGTCATAAGGTTATTTCGAGATCAGGTTGACCCGTTGCTCTGGTTTTCTTCGGCCTTTCGGGTACCGGCATAGGCTTGCGGACGGCCGCGTTTATAAAATTTTCCAATTAGCAATTTCATACAATTAGGAGCGGGGCGAAGGTTGCCGGGGTGGGGGGTGCGGTGCGTCAACCCGATCCAATTAGCTCGCGGCCGGCGGAGCGGCGGGACGCCGTCTGAGCGGCCCTGTCGCCATAAAACTTAATTAAACGTTTTAAAACAAGTATTCATTAAAGAATAATCAAGCTTATGTAGTCATAAATAACCGGATTGTCCCGCGCGGAACGGGTGCCGTAATTAAGACTGCACAGAGTTGATCAAACGCACTGATTTGAAACTACCCTTCATTAAGAGAACGCGAGGCGGGCGCGGGCGCTTCCGCTGCGGTGCAGAAACTAATTAAGAATAACGGACGCTTTAAAAGCGTAATTAATTTAGATTGTAATTCTATTTCTCCGAGAGTAAAGTAGACAATTATTTCAGTAGCCCTTTCTTTTGGAGCGATTTGCTTTGCTAAATGTAATTTGGTTAATTTTTGTGTCCAACGCTGTAAAGGGTTGTAGCTTTGTTAAGATTATATTTTTGTGTTCTGCGTGTTTGGAATAAAATATGGGTTGGAATGAGTTCAATTCTATGTAAGAAGGTCAACATTGTTGGCAAAAACTTTCAGTAGGTATCCTTGCGCCTCTGTCATGCATAATTTGTAAACGACGTATTAATAATCTAATTACTTTTTCTGACGTTAGCACCAAAAACGCGAAATATGGTTCAAAACTCTTTCTAAATACTACTAATACTAATCCTACTATGGATGGTATGGAACCAGTATTCTGAAGATGGTAGAACCTCGAGCAATTCAACTCCGACAGCACTATCGCCACCCCTATTTTATAGTAATATCTGGGGTTGATAACAAATGTCCAGGGGCTGCAGTGGCCACTTAATCAGGTGGATTACATGCTCGCTTGCTACATTGATCATAAATTTAATTACCTATTTAGCACAACTTCGGTATTCCCAATAATTCCCGAATAATTATAATACCTAAATAAAATAAAAAATAATTCCAACATTTTTAGAACACAAAATTTGTGAACTTATTTAGACAGTACGACATCAATTCTCTGCAACGCTTCAAACATGTAAATAACATCATAAGCTAAGTAACGTACATTCCCGTTGTTTCCTTAGACGCAGTGTGACCATAAATCGTAGTCGTCTAATGAAGGTTAGTCGTGTCGCGTGCGTGTTAATGAGCTCGCGTGTGCAGCCTATCGACTTCGTTACATCGATGAGGTACGCTGATCTAAGTATTAATGAGGTTCTATTTTTTATGTTAATGTAACTAATGGACGTGTTATAGGGTTAAGTTATGTTAAACAATGATGTTCGTAACTAATGTTAACTCATAACGGGTCTCCATTCACAAGGATTAGACTATAGTCTACCGTTCTGGCCAAGTGAAAATTCATAGACTTCACACACTGCGATTTTTTTTAAAACAACCATAAGGCTGCACACAAGACAATCGATAGGACCGCGGTTTCAATCCCAGTAACGCTAATTTGTCGAAGTAATGTGGGTATCAAAAATTAATTACAACTTGCTATAGCGGTGAAACCTACACCTGAGAGTTCTTTGAAAAACACAGTTTTCAAAAGTGAGTGAATTCTACCAATCCACACTCGTCCAGCGCGGTGAACTACGACCTAAACCCCTTACTCTGAGCGGAGCCTCGTCCCCAGCATTGCGGTAATGGATTGACCACGACTCTTAATTCCGATATTTCATTTCCAGCAATAATATCTTCTATCTATACCTTTGATTTGGTTATATAATTAAATAAGACAGACTAAGATGCGGCGGTACCGCGTGCAAGCGGTCGCGCGTCGCGTGCAGACGGCTGCACGCTTATACCGCTCCCGTACGCCCCTGCGTTTTATTGCTCTTTAACTGTTGTTTAGCTTTGCTTTATTATGTAATAGCGTATAGGCTGCGTAATGCCAGTAACACCAATCTCGCCTTCGAATTAATACTAATTTTTATTTATTAGGACTCTATTGTATATAATGGATAGCAAACTAGCCGTCCTGATGATAAGAACCGTTGGTACATGGACATTTGTAGTCCACTCCAGATAAATCTAGAATCCTACCTGATATCGACGACCGATGCGTTGCTACCCCTAATGACTTGGAATGTCTCAGATAAGTAAGTTTCCTTTTCCACACCCTTCAAATTAGAAAATAGGAGCGCTTAACACTACTATTATTAGGCAGAAATAGGCGTGGAGTAGAACCACAATGGGTTACACCGTCAAAAAATAACAGAACCTACAAGATACATCCGTGGAGTGGCCGTTGCGTGCGTATAAATGAGTCGCGTGCAGAGTAACACGGTTACCTCGCACCCGCGGTACGCTTATGCATTTTATTCGTCTTATTTTAACTTGTTTTTTTTTATAATGGAGTAGCAAACGAGCATGCAGTCCACCTGATGGTAAGAGGCAACTGCCGCCCGTGGACATTTGTGATCCACCCCAGATGAGACCAGAATCCCAACTGAAGTCGACCACAGATGCGTTACTACCCCTGAGGACTAAGTTGGAATGCCTCGTAAAGTTTATCTCCCTTATTACACCCTTCAAATCGGAACACAGCAGCGCTTAACACTGTTATTATTAAGCAAAAATAAGTGTGGCGGTGGTGCCGCCGGAGTCTAACTACAAAGGGGTCTACCAACGTTATAGCAAGAATCCAAAGTGGTTTGCTACTTACCTTATAATACGCGAGTTAGACAGACACATAAAACCCACCATTTTCGATGACAAATTTGTTTTGAAACGAATTATATTTACCTACATATTCATACATCTGCTAAACGGATCTAGATTTTATATATATAATTGTACACGTTCCTTTACAACGAGCTATAGAGTATAAAAAAACAATTCTGTACACGTAGACAACATATTGACATATATATCTATATATGTATATATATACATGTAAGTACCATTGACTTGAAAATCTAGACAAAACCGGAGCAAACAGCTAGTAATCAACCTTGCTAAAATATACGTTACCTCGAGCTCATAGTCCGTGTAAATTGTAAAGCGACTTGTGCACTATCCATCCAGCTCATTTCAATGTTCAGCGCATGTGAAATGACGTTTACAAGTATCGAACAAAAAACGTTCAAAAAATTAGATAATAATAGATTTTAAATTCAAATTTTTTTAAAATATTGACATCATTGTTATTTGCCATCATGTTCGATTATCATTCAACATCACGATTGATCATTATTTATCATCATCATGGTCAATTATCATGATTGATCAACATTAATTAGCATCATCATAAATAATCATCATTCATCATGACTTATCAGAATCTATTATCATGGCTGATTATCATTTATCATCAATCATTATTATCATAGTTAATCATCAATCATCATCCTGATTGATCATCACGCTATATAATCATTATTGATTATTTTTCACCATCATCGTGGTTGATCATTTATCATCATCATGATTGATTATCAATAAAATAAATTCGAAATTTCATAATTATAAACATGCGACATTTATTTAGCTGAACGGATGGTACACATCAGTACGTTATCGTCTCCGCTCACAACAATTTGAATGTGGGTAGTCGCATTATACTTATACCCTCATTTAATACAAGAAATTAGCTGGATGGAAGATACGTATTTAGTACAACAATTCCACATACCACTAGCATGTGGGTAGATGCAATTTTACCCGACTTAACGCGTGGGTATTCAATTTTACATGTACCCTCGTCCGACATAAGCAATTGGTTGTTTGTGTACACGATTCGTACCACAAATTTCATACGTAAATACTTCACGTGAAGTGGGGTAGTTGAATATTAACAAATACCCTCTTATGGCGGAAGCCGAATGGATGCTTTCTCGATTCAAAAACAAGCTATACAGTACAGTGTGGAGTCCTAACTTTACATGTGCCGTGTGCACGGCGGGGCGGAGCGCTAGGGCTCCGTCTGCGTGGCGCGGGAGCTGCAGCGCGCGCGCCGCCGCCGCTACGAGCCCCCGCCGGGGGGGCCGCCGCCGCCGGGGGGACCGCCCCCGCTCGCTTCTTCGCGCTGCTTGCTCACGTATACCTGTGGACCGGCATCAAATGTTCTGGATTTAATGGACCCTAGAGGCTGAGAGGTCACCATAACGCTTTCACACGCAATGGGTTCCGGGTTCAATACCCAGCCAAGCAGATATCTAAGTGATGAGTTTAGATTTCTGTTCTGGGTCTGGGTGTTTGTGTATTCGTCTTTGTGTGTGTATGGCTTAACACTTCTGTTATAAATCAGAAATGTATATAACAAGTGTCTTTGAAATTGAAACA
>DWRA01001893.1:0-15471 GCA_018250295.1 Spathilepia clonius
GGGGTGGATCACAAATTTCCATGGGCGGCAGTTGCCACTTACCATCAGGTGGACTGCATGCTCGTTTGCTACTCCATCATAAACATCAAAAATAATAAACTATATAAATATACGGTATTGAACATTAAGAACTTTATTATGTAATGAGTTAACTTTTAAAAGATACTTGGATGGATAGAATATGTCCACAGAATATAAAGTGACACTTTTGAGTCCACAGAAGACTTCTGAAGATGTCTTATTGTTAAAGGAGCAGAAGGTCTTATACCAATCAGGCTTATAGAAAATATCAACACGGTCAATTAATTCGGGTGATTGTAAAACTGGATATACACAATAAAATAACTCTGATGATGTTTTGAAGAAAAACATTTTTATTTAGATTATAAACTTTGATAAAAATAATTATATTAATAATATTTTATGACAACTTACAAATATTCATATAAAAGAATAACGTAACATCTATTCAATTTTACCTTAATTACAGTAGAATTTAATAACGAAAATGTGCTACCACTTTCGGGATGTACGTAACTAGTGTGACTACCTCCACGAGGCGGCGGCCCGCGGCTACGTCGTCCCAGCACCCACACACCTGATCGACGGATCCACTGACCCACAGACAGACATATTTTCCCATTATATCCTCAAAAACACTCAGAAAACGCACATCTAGTTTATGGAAGTCAGAAAATGCGCTCTTAAAACATGTTTACAGAACCGCAGTAAAAAGGCAGATGAAGGAGAATATACGAAAGTATCTGGGAGACTTGTTGATTGCAAGGGCTCATTTACACCAGGTCTTTAAGCGAATTTGCTAACTTGTCGTAGGCATCTAGCAACGCAGGGTATCTTAAATGTTTGATGTCTGCGACAGTCGAAATTCGACGGTCGACTATTCGAGCTTTACGCAAGCGATCATCGATCGCTTCCCTAAAGTTCTAGATAAGTAGAAGTCGTTTGTCGTAATCACCTACACATCAAATCGACTTTTAATCAACGGATGGAGTCAGCCACCTCTGGCAGACGAAATAGTTTACAGGTGTAAACCCTTGCTATGCTACAAAGCTAGGTCCGGTTGGCCCAACTGACCAACACGTCGTTCCCGAGTGTTCACAGATAATTGTTGTTAATGCTTTAACAACTGTGATTACAATAAGACTTTATTGTCAAGAGAGATCCATTTCTCACATCGGGACAAATAGAATTACAACCATACTTATTAGTAGTAGCAGTATTTATAACTGTCATTGATAAACATGATTTAAGTTTTATACGAGATATTATTAAGGGTCATTATAATAATGAGTACCATTTATTATGTGTAAAGATGGACGCAGAATATCTCGCAATTTACTGTATGTACTTATACAATTGAATATAACGGTGATTCATATACCAAGTTTCCCTTCGAGCTAGCACACGGTTAATTCTGCCGTCGATCAGGTGCATTAGGGCCTGTTACGCAATGTCAATCAGCCTTGTTCCGTTAAAAATCTCACATAAACGAACGCAAGTTATGAAACAAATCACTATCGTTGATTTCACTCTTGAATTACATACAATCAAATAATCCACCAATTTTGCATCTTTGTTCCAACTAAATCTATCATCCATGTAGTTATATAGCTCTCTTAAAAATATAAAGATGACAATTATAGAAAAACAAAAAGTAAAATAAACACAAAAATAAGGAATAAATCAAGAATTTACATATAATTTAGTCTACTAGACCTAATACATTATGAATTTATATTTATACTATATATTTCTATAACTTAAAAAGTGTTTAATTTTAAGCACATTTTACCATTATATTTTGTAAGCTATATAACTACATGTGATGGAATCACAATGGAAGATTTTAGCAAAGAGCAGAAGCAAGACTGAAAGACAGATTGACCTTTCCTTAACCACTGCGCCCGGCGCCGACGCCGGCGTCGCCGCGGACGCGCCCGTTTACATCCTACTAACTGCTTTACGTATTTTATTGCTACTGACGTTTGTGACTTATGACGAGATTCAGAATCACGATCTAACATCATTGTAAGTAAACATTAAAGCTGCGCAATTTATAATCATAAGTACATAAATAAATATTACTTCGATACGTATAAGTAGTAAATATTAAACAATGTAATTAGAGTCCGCTCCGTATAAAAGGTAAATGCAGACTTTGAGCAATGAAATGCGTAGTCGTATAACGTTACATTTTATAGAGAGATTTCGAGTTACTTAAACATAATTGAGGGACAATAACGAGTGTATAATTAATGGAATGACAATATTTGCCTGGGCTCGCACAGCCCGACGCGATTCTCGATTAGTAGAACATTATAACATACAATACGTAAATATATAAAACACGTAAATAGCATTAACTTACATAATTAAAATTCGATTCTTATCTGCAAGACTTGTGACATAAAAAGAACTATAATAAAGAATCTACAACTAATATCATTAAGTACTCTAAATTATGTCATAATATGGCAGTTAATCGAAACGTCCGCACTAGGCACATCTCTTATCATAACATCTTGGGCGACTTTGTCTGCAACCAATCTTCAGGATACAGAACCTGGTTCTGAATTTTGAATTAATCGGTGGAGATAACTAAATAATAAAAATAATTTCTGTAATACAATCTGATGATAAAATATAGATATGTACTTTTATTGACGGCTTTTATATGGAAACAGAACAAATACCGAATTGATTTGCAGCAATGTCTTTATAAATAACGATTTCATTGGGCATGAAATTATATTAACAAATCATTTAATTAAGACAATAAAACACGAAAATTAGAATAATTAAATGTTAAAAATATCTGTTGCAGGCGATACGTTCTCGCTCAGAAACTATTCACAATCAATATCATAATATTGTCATGGCCCGATCACTTACGTATCGAAATGATATAAAGTAACGAATTTATTATTATTAAACATCTAAAATTGTACACAAACCACTCCCGTCGATGAAAATAAAAATGTTAATGTTGTTCTGATGGACGATTTTGTGACTACGTTAAAATGACTAATGCTGGTATCGTTCGTTGTATCGAATAGTGGCCGAATCTCATTTAAAATTATAATTCGCGTTTATTGCTTCCATTTTATTATTTCATTAGAATCGCGAAATATATTGGTGATTAATTCGGACTAATATGAGTAACGACCTACAACATTAAATACTTAATTAGTTGTTAATAAATGGAAGTGATTGCGTTATCGGACATGTCGTTAATGAAAACAACGAACATTGGCTTCGTCTTAAAACTAATATCAACTTTTCTAAATTGAATGAATTGAGCGAGCTTATAAAGCAAACTTACGATAATAAAACTTAACAAAGTGGATGGCATTTAATTTGACTTAACTCACTTACATTTAGATAAAACGTAATAAAATTATGACAAAGGCACTTTATGCTTTTTACTCACAGTAGATAAAATATCTACAATCATTTGTGACAAGAATTTCTTACTTTATCATCATGGCAAGAATTAAAGGTACCTGTTGAAACGATAACTACATAAATCTAGAACGATAACCGAGTGAATGGCACACACGCTTAATTCAGCAGCAGATCATTAGTCCTTTACAAGATATACCTACATCGTCATATACGTAAGAGAATCGTTTCCTGTTGTAGTAAAAGAATCCAATTTTCATGCTACTAAACACATAATCTTATTTGCCATCACCATACCGTCGCATAACGCTTATAAGGCACTAAAGAAGTTATATACAAAATGGTCTCTCTGTTGGCTACCGTTCGTCAAACGGTGAGCCAAGTTTGTGACATTCGGTTTCATCAAAACAATATTTTGTTGATGATTCCCTTAATAGTAAATTTCAATCTGAGATCGACACTTTTTGAGACAACCTTATCCATAAATAAAACGAGCGTGAGGTGAAGATGTCTGAAAACTCTAAAATTTCGATGTTCGCCACGGGAAACCAATGAGTACCAACACAAAAGATTTCTTGACGGTGTACGTAGAACGCACTCGCGTGGGACGCAGCGAACGGGAAGACAGTAGAGGGCGCTAGTGCTCCAGCGACAGCTCCACGAAGGTGATGTCGTACAGCGGCTCGTCCTCGCTGGCGCCCGCCGGCCGCACCTCCAGCAGGAACAGATCCTCATTACAATAGTACGCCAACATCTCGTCGTCAATTTTGGCCGTAATCCTAAAATAATTACATAACAATTATTATTTCGATCGGCATTCGATTAGGTAAATATTAGAGTTGAATATTATTTGTGCATTATTTTATTAATAAAATGTCGGGAACTCGGTAATGCAAATGCTTTTCCACAACAGGTGGGAGTAGGTGATGAGATTCTGTTACGAAGCGTATTACTCAGGGAAACCATCGGGACAAACTCATAAAGCGTTGTGAAGTTAGTGGCGCGCCCTCCGAACAAGCGAGGTCATATTAACGCGAGGCGGCCGGTTTGTACTAACTGCTAACAGAACTATCGGAGGCCAATGAAACCACTTACCCTTTCTTGTTCTTTCGATAAAGATTATTAATTGCCGAACTTGAAATTTTGTACTTATTCTCAATCTGAAAATGAGCAAAAAAAGAAAAATTACAATGGGCCTTTGCTTCTTTAAACCGAGACGTCTCGTCTTGACGGATCGAACTAAATAACCGGTCTAGTGGTTTACTAGGACAACAGTCGGAGACTCGCGAATACTAGGGATCGTCCAGTGCAGCGGCCGGCCGCGCGGGTGTTAATTACAACATGCAGTTATGATGATCGTGTGTATATATTAGACGGGGTTATAAAGCGCCACATCGGTTACGGCGCGCCCCGGGCGGCGGCCGCGCAGGCTGCCGGCGCCCGCGGCGCGGACGAAGCGTCTCGATTTCTTTCGTTTACGTCGTTTCAAGCATCACAAAATATCTCCCTCATAAACGAACATCGATGCAACGAGAAACCGAGAAAACTACAAAGTCCATCTCGCTCGCTCGTAGTCTGCGGTTAGCCGACATCACCAAGGTTATTCTCGTGCTCGTCCTTGATACGTTACTTTGACTCGGGCGGTCAATGTGACGTGCCAAGGGTGCGGTGCGGGGAGGTGCGACTTACGGCGTGCAGCAGCCCCTGCGTGGTGGG
Source organism: Spathilepia clonius (assembly GCA_018250295.1). Classification (NCBI taxonomy): domain Eukaryota; kingdom Metazoa; phylum Arthropoda; class Insecta; order Lepidoptera; family Hesperiidae; genus Spathilepia; species Spathilepia clonius. Next base: position 5,140 of record DWRA01001893.1, read on the forward strand.
CGGCGCCACGTGCAGCGGCGTGTACACGTCGTCCGTGTCCTGGCGCACGTACAGCATCACGCGCTCGCTCAGCGGCGGCGTGGACGGCCGCGCGCGCTTGCCCAGCACGCCCTCCAGCTCCAGCGAGTCCTTGCGGTCGCTGTACGGGGACAGCCCGCCCACGTCCGACCGATACCTGCAATAACCAACGTTACATTATCCAATTACGTCGTACGATATCCATACATAATACCATAGTTAATATTGCTTAGAATATACATTCCACGGATAAAATTTATGAGAGTAATCAACGAGAGCTTATATCAGAATTATCGTAACTTATTTGTTATATCAAAATCTTTGATGATGTGGCAACTTACGCTGGCGCATCCGGTGGGAAGTGGTTATGGAATTTCAGAGCTGGCGCTTGAGGTTTCGCGGCATGTAAAAGGAATGGAGAAGCACCCTTTAGATGCGCTTCCGCTATCGCCGATTCGTCGTGGCCGTAGAACCCTTGAATGTCCATTCCGGTCAATTTATCAATGTCCTCCGCTGGGCTGAATAGTACCGGTGGTTTCGTTAAATCCGCCATTGAGTAAAACTCGCTGCGTTCCGTTACGGGATGGTAGATCTCATCTAACTTCTTTCTATTTGTGGCCGACATTTTTCTCTTTGCTGCTCTCCTCTCTTCATCTCTTGTCTTTCTTTCCGCTCCCTGCAATTGAATTAATTTAAAATAATAATATAGAAAAGTACGTTACAATTAATTTAGAGACCTCTGTAAAATTCTAAAAAATCTCACCTTATCACAAAACACTTTAATTTGACAGTATCCCCTATGATATACTTGAGTGTCGCGAGGATCTTCAAAAGTATCGATCTGAATGTGTAGCGGTAAACCCTGTAAAATTAATAGTTATACATTATAACATACCCAAAATAAATAATCTTAAACTAAAACCTTATGATATTTATACCAAAACATACTGTGTTGAGTACAAACAAGTTGTACTAAAATAAAATATAATTCGTTGTTCCTACACCGTAATAGGCTGGCAACGGTGTAAACAAATTACTGGCCGATTTCACGGTTATAATCTTTGCTTGTCTTAGTATTAGGTATAGCAAAAAACGCAGTTATAATAAACGTTCATAGGGATAATTACGTAAAATTTACGAATAAGGAAAAATATGCACGTGTCTGAATCGAATCGCGTTAAAACGTCTTAATTGCGTCGGTTCGAGGTCGGCGATGCGACGGCGTCACTGCGCATGGGATAGGTAATTGAGAGGCTGATAGGGGACTGGTTCGATATCAAACGTGGGTTGTGGCCCAAGCAACGGGCGCGCGACGGCCAGCCGTACGCGGGGTTACCGCTCGCCAGCGCCCGCCGCTTGTACCAGCGCAAACTATAGTTATCGGAGCGCCTCCGGTGACAACGCGGTTACCGACCCCATGCCTTGATGTCGACGCATCGTAACTTTAATTTACATGCCTTCAGTGTGGTACGCTTAATTACCATTTTGCAGTATAAAATTAATATTATTATATTACCGATAAATTGGTAAGAGGTTTAGATATATCGGCGCTATTTATTTTAATTTTATTTACATAGATATAATACGAAGGAATAACGACATTCTAGTATTACATCGTACAAAAATAGTAAGTACAGTAGTAGGTACTAGTAGTTGTTGTTTGTAAATAATTTGTAATAGTTTTCTATAATTCTGTACTAAGACGCGAACACAAAGGTACGTACTTGTTATTAAAAGGTTTATTTATTAATGCATAATAAATGCATGTAATATTAGCTTTATTCTCATTTAATGATTATAGTTATATACCTATACGTATATGAATTTATTATAGACAATGTAATTGTATCTATAGCCATACTACCTGTAGACATTCGTTTATATTTAAGTTAATAAATAATATTAATATTACTAACCTTTACACCCTTTTGACTACTGAAGTCTGTACTTAAACACTGCACAGCAATATTTATCTGAAAAAGAATGAAGATAAATTAATACCAGTAATAATATCACACTCTGAAATTATATTACAATGCAACAAGATCGTCCCCTACAACTATGAACACGAAATTAATTGTATCCACAATAAACATATTGACGAATTTCTTGCATAACATAATTATCTACCTGTACACCCCCATGCACCCTATTTCTATTCTTAAGCTCATAGTTATCCCGAATTTTCAAAGAATCCGTGATTATTGTAAGTCCACGTAGAGCTAAAATATATTGCACGTAACTTTAGAAGTTTCCAAAATTGATCATAAAGACACACAAAGAATCATATATAAATTTTAACGCTTTTTATGTCCAACACGATACCGTGTTAAGAGCATAGAAGATGGCAGTTATTATGCAATTAACGAATGATACTTCGATTTCATTTATTTGTATAGAGCCGTATAGAAACATGGTAAGAAATTAAATAAAATGAATAAAATTCTCGTGGCATTCGTGTAAAGGTAGTTTTTGCGTGGCACACGGCGAGAGGGCGGCGTCGCGGTGGACGCTGGCCGCTCATTACCGCGGTCTATGTAAATAACCCCTTCGCATTTTTATTCAAGCCGACATTGCCACTGCCACCGATCACTGTCAGAACATATATTACCGCAAACAACTCACATCCGTTACGGTTTCACAGACCAATAGCGATGATTATAGATATCGATAACGTGTTTAGAATATTAGATATACCCTAAATATTAAATACTAACCAGCGAATAGGTAACATAATAAGAACTATGGATTATATGATGATATATGCAAATTATATTGTAAACAGGATCAATGTGTATCCCGTATAAATGTTTATCGAAGTAGAACTACGCGTTCGATGAAACTACATTTCACAGTTTAGTACAGGTTCAACAGAATCGTATTGAATAGTCTTTATCATGTCTATTAATATTATTCATGAATAAGTAGAGTAACCTAGATATATGCTTATATCTATGGTACGTAATATATCTTTGTGTCCAAAATAAATGTATCAAACGGCAACACAATTTAACACTGCAAAATATAAAAGATATTATAAATCTAGTTATCAGATAATAACTTTCTAAAACATTATTTGTCGACTATCTACAGTCTACACAATAAGTCTGTACCGAAACCCACCTATCAAGCGCTCGATGCCAATCTACTTGATAATGAAAATTTACCTACCTAGTCCGGGAATATGAATATTGCGAAAAGTGCCTATAAGGGAGGTAAAGTAATTATTGCGAGGACATAATAAACTCGGGTTCGCAAGGAACGCAGTCAATCTCATCAGACGTTTTTGTAAGAAAGATGGGCTCTGGGTGTCAACAGGCTCCTGATTACAAAATAAAAGACTACATAATAATCGTGCGCATTAGACGTAATAGATTTACGACCGAATTACATGTTCGAGTTAATTGTACAAAATGTACGTAAAAATATTTACAGAGCTCGTTAATTCGCTCGATTAATTGTCTCCTTTCGCGCACGTTATGATTTTTAATGTAATACGGATAGTACATATAAACCGATATTAATATGTAGGTAATACAATACTTGTTGTCGGCGGACGCTTTGACACGGCTGTAGTTGGCTCCCAGCGGGCCCGAACGACAGAAGATTTTTTGCTTCATTTGTTAAAAGCTTTCGTCCAAATAAGGTTGCGGGACTTTATTTAATTACCCCTTAATATATGTGTAATAAAATCATGAACTGAGTTTTAATTTATAAAATAATGAGCGTCGTGCGAGCCCCATTATAATGTTCATTTTAAATAATTAAACCTATATATGACATAATTGTGAGCAACATTATCAAAGGTTTTTTATCTGGAGCGTTTTAATACGGATATGTAGACATTGCTGCCCAAAAAATCTGTTACTGACTATATGTACAGCGAATGTAATTAACCTGCTTGAATACTGTTTCACTGAATTCATGAACTCATTATGAGGAATGCATGATGAAGAGGGGAACATTGCATGTCACGGATATGTTAGATAAGCCGTACATTTACTTATCTGAGGGGTTGAATATTGTTTCTTTTGTCACTGATCGACTATACGCACATATACCTAATCGGCCCTATTCCGTTTTGGGTGAATACTAGGAGAAGCATGTAAGTAAGCAGCAGTACGACCACGGAGAACTTCATCCTTCCTTAACATTAGTTGACAGCAGTATAATAATTTGAAGTGTAGAACTGAGTGCCCCTTACGAATTTCTATAATAAATGAAGTTTACTCACTTTGGCTGCGCTCTCCAGCGGGTTCCAATAGACCGCGATGGCGTTATGCGCCACCTCCTCGATGCAGCCGGCCAGTCCGATGCTGTTCTTCGTGTCTGCAACAAAACAATGAATTATCATTAATCTTGTCTTCAGGTAACTGTGCAGTAATGCCTGCGGAGATTTCGATTAAGATATCAACGCACAATACGTCATCGGCGACGGAAATTTATTTGCGGGGCGTGAATAATCACGTGATAGCATCGATTCATCAACTATTGCAGTCCACTGTAACTAAGTTAAAGGGTATGATAATTAGTAGGAATGAACCTACATTCCTATTCGAACTCAGCAAATGCAAAAACAAATTATGCCGTCTGCATGATCTAATCGCTGTCTCGGTACCTACGTACGTAGGTAATGGCAACTCCTAGCAAGGACAAGCATTTGATAATAGGATAGCATATCGTCGGTCAGAATCTAGTCTAATAGTGGAATGACTAATGTAGTATTTTGTGCCAAAGTACGAATTTTAAAGTTCGGACTGTTGCATTGAGCAATAACTTAATACGGCGGTCATTCGCAAAACCGGGAGGGAGGAGCGACTTGGGGGGCGCAAACCCTCAAAGAATATAAAACAAGTCCTTAACATTAAAGGGCCCACAAAATCTCATAAACGAAAGGATCTAAACCACTCTCCAAAAATCGAAGCCTACTTTTGGTTGGGTCAAGCCCTAAAACAAAAATCTTGGATCCGCCACTGCTAGCAGGATCTTAGTAAAAAATATTACCTTTATCATATTTTAGTCCTGGTTGTATTTATTCCAATTGACAGCCTCAATAATGAGTAACTTTTAGAACCCTTTGTATGACCAATTTTTACAACCCTTATTTCAGATCAGTCAAAGAGACCATCCAAATGTTTCTTGCAAAAGACGGCATTTGCTTGGGGATGTATATTGCATTGGAGTACCAGGAGTGCATTAGCAGACAGGCGGAGGTCGTTAGTGAGTAATCGCGAGCGGTGGGTGCGCGTGGGCCGCTGCTATCGGCCGCTCTGCAATCTGTGCGGGCGCGCGCCCCGCTGACGTGTTTACGAGAGCGCCGCCCGCCCTCCTCCACCATATTGTTTAACAGCCTCGCATGGATTTACGAGACAACGTAACGCGACCGCCATTGTATACGTCGCACCTCCACACCTACTCGCGACAGATTTAATTGACATTAAAGAACCTAATGCTCAAAGCAACATCAACTTACTTCAATACTTATTTCAGCGAAGTATTTAGTCATATTTAAATACAGGTAGAAACATTTAAGAACGGTCTCTAAGGAAGGCCACGTATAAGCGACATGCAGCGCGGACATACTGTCCGTTTTCCACATTATAGTCGCATGCCCACGCTTTATCATCTCTACATGCACCGCATCGCGTCTCTTTTGTAACAAGTCCTATAACAAAACAGATAAGCCACAATATGTCCGCGTCCTGTTCGCCTGTCAATCCCTCTGTCTACCCCGAGAATTATACTAAACATTTGTGACATAATATGCCTTACGATTCCATAAAAATGTATTCAAACAAACTTTATCAAATTGCGGGAAGACTGCCAAAACTTATAATGCACAATTTTCGGCAACTTTGTCGGGTATTTTGTTTCGAAGTTATTAAAACAAACCTCGGAGATGGCTCCTGTTGGCCCAATGAGGCGTAGTGTATGCAAAACTGTCAAAAGAAATAAACGGGGAAGCGAAGAAGCTGTACGGCGCTGAAACGGCCGTTGGACACGCGATACAAGAAGACATGTACGTAATCGGAGAAGGCATTGTGTAGAAGCGCAGTGCGTTGCGGCTCCCGCGCCCCGCGCCGCCCCCCGCGCCGCGCGCCGCTCCCTCCGCGCTTTCACACGCCTGCGCACAGGTGTCCGGTGTCGCCCTTGACGCTGCTTCCAAGTTCGTTTTGTGCATGCGCCATTTATATAATTAAGTATGTTTTATAATTACAACTATTTCATTTTTGTATCCACTGCACATCACTACAACGATAAACGAATGTAGATATGTATGGTTTTTAGTAGAGGTTCAACTAATATTCAACATTAGAGTTACATTAAAATTTAATTTAAGTACCTACTTAAGTGCTAAACTTAAGTAGTTAATCATAAAACTTATTACTATTATCATTAACTACGATTTATTACTTTTCTTATTATTATCATATTAGATTGTTATATTAAGTACAACACTACTTTTATAGTCTATAATCATTTAATATCTATATACCTACAACAAAGAATACTAAAAGGTTGACGATGTTACGCGGAACATTGCTTTGAAGCACATTTTTCACTCGTGTGCAATTTCGTGAACGCGAATCGTACTTTTTATGTCAAGTTGAAATTATTTAATTATATTTATCGAGTTGCGATGACATTCTATGTTTTTCCAATGGTTTACTGTCATTTAATAACGATTCAAATAATTTATTTGAGAGGTTAAGTCTATCTTTTTTATCTGTACCTACTACATCTAAGGTAGGACTTACAAAGTCAATTATTCTATTACGTTTGACATTTGTACTTATTAGACGACTGTTATTTTACGTAGGTGTGTGTTTGGGACCATTTTCCTTTATACTTTTTATAGTTCCTTCGTGCTTAGACATTATTTCATTCTACATAATAACATCAACAAAATAAAATATAAAACTTGACTAACATCGAGATAAGCTAAAACCTTGACATTAAACTTGGCCCGGCCGCGCGAATTAATGGCTTCCATGTTTTTATTTTCCTTGAGATTAAATTTATAGACACTGCTTGTGGCCAGCGTCACTCATTACAAATGCTCCAAGTCTCAGTTAAGTAATGTTAGAATGTATAAAGTGTCATATATCAGCGCTGTTTACTTGAACAAGCGAGTCGGTCGATTAATAAACAGGCATTCCATTGATGACGCAAGCTTCTATTCGGACAATCTTTTGATAATATTAAAAACACAAAACTTTTTGAATCGATTTCATAAACAACACTTGTTGTTTTCTTTACGTATCTCTCCCGAGATATCAAACCGTATATTTGCGGTTTTATTGCTACTTGAGAATTACACAGTATAATAAGAAAACCCAATAGTGCTATCAAAGAAAATAAATTTCATAGGTTAAAGGCATAGAGAGGGGCGCGGGCGGGCGGAGGCTCATCGCGCAATTAACATGCTAATGAACGTGCTCCCTGATATCATCGCGGTAATTATGTCCGCGCGCGACTATATTGTACCCTTGCTTACAATTCCATTCGTAGCATTAAACTATTCTGTACATATCATATAATCAATGTTTAAGATTTACAATCGCCACGCCGACAGCTGCTTCAACGTCGTTAATAGAATGAGATTTCTCACGAATTTTTATGATTTCCTGTTACTCAGCGCCGGAGTTCACGAAGCTCGGATATCTCTATTATAACGTTTTATTTAACCTCATCTCGTGGAAGCTGCGCTCGGTTTTATATCTCTAATTTACTTAAAGTGGAATGTGTCATTATAAGTACGCGTAATGTGTAATATGAAGCGAGGAGGGCGAGCAGCGGGGAGGATGCTAGATGACGGCGCCACCGGAGTTTATTTTTAGTCGGGCCGATTGATAGGTTCGTCGGTCGGTGTGGGCCGCGGACGATGTGCGCGTTATTTATGCAAATGTCCTAACGACACATAATGGTGGGTAGCGGGGTACGCGGGAGCGTCTCAGCGGCTATCTGCCTGCAGCACGGTAATTAGGTCCTGCGTGCCGAGCGAGCGCCGCCGCCGCCGCCCTCGCCGCACGCAACCGCCGCATGTTTCTGTGTCGCCTCGAGCACGACCAACCTTGTTTTTGTGTAGTAAATATCGTGTCTCGAGACGCTGTATGAGCTACTGTTTCACCATTACATTTTCGCAAAAACTGCAATTATTGGTCTCTATGAAATTATAAATTCATTTTGTTTTTACTACTTCATCACATGCAAAAATTTCGTTAATGGGATTCTTTAATTGGGTGCAATAACTTACCGGCGTCCAATATTCTTTGCTTCACCGAGTGCTGCCTGCCGTGCCAAAACTGCCACGCTTTAATTTCGTCCTCTGGTGATTTTTCTTCCCGGAACATCAACATAACAACACTCTGTAACAATAAATATTTTACATTACTTAAATGAATATACACACATTATATTACTTTTCTAATAAAACTGAACTCGACTATACGGACTGGACTATTAAGTAAATCATTTTTTTTGTCTTTCTGTTTTAAACAATTAAGTAAGTATATAACTTTAGCATACGGGATTAACGCCAAATTATCTAACATAAGGTAGTTAAAACGCAGTGTACATTATATTCGAATTGACGATTTTAATACACATATGCATACAGAGCACACAAAACAGATACAGACATTTATTGCAACAAGTTAAATTTCTCATCATCTGAAACGATTTTATGGTTTCACTTCGCATGGTAAGCGAAAAATATGCTGTTAGGACGATTTCTATGGACGAGTTAGAAAATAAAGTGAAAAAGAAGTGGCTTGCGCCAGGCGTGGTGGCTGTCCCGGCCATATAGGGCTAACGACGAGAAAGCACCTCCGATCGTCGCCTCAGATTGATGGATCGTTGCGTCGCGCCGCTCGCCGACAGCCGCGCCCTGCACTCGTACCACCGAAACGTATCACTGTACGCTCGTTTCATATATTTCAATTACGTTTCAGATCATTTTTTATGTTAATGTATAAGCTATACTACTGAATTTCTTTTTCTATTATATACGAGCATGTAGTCCACCCGGTGCGTTGCTACCACTGAAGACTATGTTGGAACGCCTGAGATAAGTATGTCTCCATTACTAAACTTCTCAAAATAGAACAGTGCGGCGTTAAGCACTGTTATTATTAGGCAAAAATAGAGATGGCGGTGGCGCCGGAGTCGAAACACAAGATTGTACCACATTGTACTATGTGCAGACAATTGACAAATCGTAAATTCGGATATGGGCTTGCGTTAATTCTTTTAATTCTATTACGTTTGCTTTAAGGAAAATACAGACTAGATGTCTGTATTTTTAAAAGCTATATTTCCGACATACAATAATGTTAATTTCAAATAATTTATTACGTACCATTTTGCGTAGTAAATTCAACCAAATCTTTAATTATTAAGATGTCTACCAGAGAATCGAACTCGAATTTTTTGTCTAACAGATTGGCATTGTGACCTTAGTGGTCACGTCGTTTAATGTAAAGTTAAAGCTATATGTTCCAAATATAGTACACTCGCAAAATATTAATCTACTAATAATTAATCTACTACTAATATATTAATCTACTCTATAGATAGCCCTAAAATATGCATAAATTAAAAAGCAGGATGTACATAAAAGCATTCTGGTTGTAATATGTTGAAGTTTATGTAAACCTGAGTCTAGGAATGACAGGAAGACAGTTTAAACAGGCAATCGACCAGATCATAAGCCTCACAATGAAATGAAAAAGCGAGAACTGTCAGTTCATATTACCGATAACCTATAGTAAATATATATATAGGAAGTATATTGAATTTATGAGTAATTTTTACCAGCGTAAAGTTGAGCGTTTCTATAAACAGGCCATGCTTTCTCCGAAGATCGAATGGCGCGCAGAGTCAACGGAATCGAGCATACTAAATAGATATTCTATGTATAACGGGGCACACCACTCCCAAACTCCATCGCTGTTAATAAATATAAATTTAGAGCTTTATTTCAATTCCCCAAAGTCGTAGATATTTGTTATAATACATAATGCATGCGTAACTGTAAAATCAAACGAACATATCGCACCGTCCCTGATATCTAAGATGGTTGGAAGTTAAGAACTGCTGTTTATTGGCTTACACTTGCCTCTAGCGTATTTATTTGTTTACATATGCATATATTGCAGTTTTTGTTTTAGTTAAACGAGCATGCAGTTCAATGCAATGACGTTTGTAAATAATACAAAATAAAATTACAGTGCTAATTGAGGTGTGCGACCCGCGTGGCGGAGCGGTCATCATACCGGTCTGACACGCAGTTGGTTCCGGGTTCGATCCCCG
>DWRA01001894.1:0-15468 GCA_018250295.1 Spathilepia clonius
GAAACCTAAACTGGACATTCACTGAAGTTATATTTGACATTCAGTAACACTGTGGACGAATAAAATTAAATACGAACGATATTAATCTATTCTCAATTCGACCATGCTTTAACCGTAAATAAAAGAGCATATATGCAAAGAGTATGTGTGAGTCAAATCCATGGTAGCGTGTAATGATTTTTTTTATTCAATATATTTTTTATACATTTTTTTTTTAATAGGAGCATTCTACGCTTCAAATTTTAAAAACAATAGACATATTTTATATCGATAAATGAAAGGTGTGAATTTTTTGTGGTAAGACTCCGGCTGCACTATATCCATACTTGTTTCTTCCTAATAACAACAGTGTTAAGTGCTGCTGTCTTTTGGCTTGAAGGGTGTTGTAAAGGAGACATAAGTATCCGAGGCGTTCCGACTTAGTCCTTAGAAGTAGTGATGCATTTGGGGTCGACTTCAGGTAGAACTCAAATCTCTTATCTAGGGAAGATTATAATTATTCATAGACAGCAGAGGCCACATGCCATAAGATGAACTACATACTCCTTTGCTACTTCTATACTATAAAAAATATATATTTTTCCATATCTTAACAGACTTTTTTCTTTAAAATCGTTTATTCTTTGATTGTTTGTGTTCCCAACACTTTTTCATTTAAACCCCTCTATTAATGAGATTTTCCAAAGTTGTAAATAATAATAAGAAAGAAGTGTGATTATTTTATTAACATGCTTACTAAAATAAATGAAAAATTGTACATTTTAATTTGCTTTAACACGACCCTCTACAAATAACACAACTCATTTCAAACTTGTCTACTTGGTAAATTGAGTCACTCTAAAATCTACGTAAATGATAATAAAATCTAGTTCTCTTTAAATCTCAGTTATACGGGTTTCGCTGTATACGTATGTGATTGTACCAGGGCGATGGCGGACCCGCGCGAGCCGCTGCGGCGCGAGGGCGGCGGCGCGCCGCGACACGCGCTCCCGTCCGGGTACGGCACGGCGGCACGCGGCACGCCCGTCACACGTCATCACTGTCACACTTCATCACGTCACACGTCATTACGTCACACTTCATCACGTCACACGTCATCACGTCACACGTCATCACTTCACACGTCATCACGCCACACTTATCACACCCTCATGTTAAACATAAGGCCTCATTTATATCTACAGACATTGAACACGACACGTTCAACGAAAACATTTGCATATGCATTCGCAAACATTCGCATCTGCGCGATCGCGTTACGGATGGTATTAATACGTTCGTACACTTTTATAGGCTGAAAACGCATTAATTAATGATATTATTGTGGCCACTACGGTACGATTCCTGTAGATATAAATGTACCATTATACATCAAACATCTCACGCCAAAGCGAACATACTGATTAACCACCGTCTATTTCTGTGTTCTATGATATTTTTTTTATCACACGGCTTTTACCAGCGTGAGGTTCTTATCCACATGCGTGGTATTCGCAGCCTCATTTAAACATTATTTGTTACATGTAAGCAATACTCTCGCGGGATAAAAAGAGACCAGAAGCATTGAAAAATACAAAGCGAACATAGACCCGCGCGACAAGAGAAAGGTCCTTAGAATGTCGCAGTCCCAGCGTAAAAACATAAACAATTTTGTGTGCTCGTAGCCACAGATGTAATAACACCTCAAATTAACTCAAACAGACCAGGAAAGTTAAGATATTTATTAATAATCCACAGCGCGTACTACGCGAAATCCGCGAGCAGCTGGATGGAGGCGCAGGTGGCCTCGTGCCTGCACCTCCGCCTGGACAAGGACTACAGGCACTGGCTGATGACGCTGTTCACGCACCTCGTTAACCACGGCACGGAGGACCAGCTCAGGACCATACTGGACGACATGCTTGGACCCAGCCATTGCACCTCCACTCCCAAGAAGTGGCAGTCTACCGTACTAGTAAGTTTTTATTAGGAGTAATAATGAGCCCTAATATCAGACGTAATTAAAGCTATTTTGGCGCAATAGACACCATTCATTGTTCTAAAGACAACCTTACAATACGAGAATGCCGGGATTTGTTCAGGTGTACACTCTACGTCATTCATGAAAGGAAGTTAACACTCTAATAACCGCTGACGGCGGGCGGTGATTATCAACGACTATCGGTGGTGCACATTGGCGCAGGCTGTCGCTTGTATACTAGCTTGCTTAGTAGTTGGTCCTATTTTTTAGAGTTCCGTAGCCAAATGGCAAGAATGGGAACCCTTATAGATTAGGCATGTCCGTCTGTCCGTCCATCCATATGTTACAGTCACATTATTCGGAAACTATTAAGACTACAGAGTTGAAACTTGGTAGGTAAGTGTATTCTTTAAACTGCTTTCCGAATTAGGTATAGCACTTTTTCAAAAAGCGAATAACAATACTTTGTAATTCATACAATACTATAAAACCAAACTTTAGTTGTTAGTTGGAAAACTGTTCAACTTTAATTATTATTTTATGATAATGCTACGGAACCCTTCGGCTGGGAATCCGACTCACACTTGGTCGGTTTTTATATTATAAAAGTAGCGAAGCGTGCCAGAGTGCAGTCCATTTAATGGTAAATGGCCATTGCCTCACATGGACATCTGCGATCAACCACACATAAGATTAAGTCCCACCCCAGGTTGACCTTCAAATCTTAACACAGCAGCGTTATCGCTGCTATAGAAGGTATGGTAGTGATGCTTTAAGAGTCTAACTACAAAAAGATCTACCATCGTTCACCTTTCAGGGCATCAAAAAACACGACATTCTCGACGATATGCTGTCGTCCCTGGTGTGGCAGCAGCGATGGCAGCGCCTCTATACGGAATACTCGGAGCAGATTCGCGAACTTCGGTCCTCTTCGGACCCGATGTCGGGCCTCGTCAACGGGCACTGACAGCGTTGGAGCATGGAACTGAACATAGTGACATTGTGCATGTGTGTAACATATATATTGGAATACAGTGATAGTATTGGAATTAGTGGAATAATTGTCTATATTGGAATATAGTGATTGTGGTATTATGAAGTGCGATATTCGAAATTGTGGTCAGAAACTTGAATTAACGAAAAAGGAAGACTTCGCCATCGAAACATTGCGTTGAAGGTATACTTGCAATCTTGCTTTAACTAATTCTAGTACAACAATTTAATTACTCATCCAAAATATTTGTACTGAACTGAATTTGCTTTGTATGTGCGTAATTTTTGTATATTATGCAAATGGGCAGAAGTTGGCATTCGTCAATAATGTGTTCAAAATGAGAAGTCTTTTTTGGTCTCAATTTAGCAGCAATGGTTTGAGTGAAGCTTGTTGGTAAGTGAACATAGATCCAAGAATATGTGATGTTATGTTAGTGATTGAATTGTATTGGTGTTTGGCTGGTGTTTTGAATGACCATGTGCCTGTTAATTGATGAAGATGATTGAACATTTTTTTACAGTGGAAACAAACACTCCTTGCAAAAACAATTTATGTCAATTTGAAATTTACTCCGATTAAATATATTTTAAGAAATTAGTTTTTGGATCCTTCACACTGGCTGTTTTTAGCGTATGCGTTCGTTAATTGTAGTGTATCTTGGCGAATATGTCGCGTTGTCGCCGGTTTTCATCGGTTTAGTATGAACGTTAACGACGAGAGGATGACAGACGCTGACAGAGGGACGAAACGGAAACGAATTTGAACATGATAGACCATATGCGTGATGCTCATATATCTATCAATATCTTATACTAGAGAAACGTCTGTGTGTAGGAGCCAATACTATTTACACTTGTTACGATATGCATTTGTACGTAGTCTGTACCAATGTGATTGGAATAGTATCCCAAATCAATAAATATCCCATGCTTTATTTTTCTCCAAAATACTGTTTGTAAACTTTGTCAAAAAATATGTTGTATTTGCATTGAGTTATAAAATGGACAAACCTAAGTTGTAGTATTACTTGCTTAATTGATAAATATGAAGTGTTCTCATGTAAAAAACAAAAAATTTTGGAAACATACATACCTATTTATTTATATTGATGATATTTCACAATCCTTTTTACATTTTGTGAAATAACACTTTTGCGTATGTGATGATTAGATTAAAATATATAAATACTAAGTCTTAAGAACTAACTAAGTCTTAAGAATAAACAAGCACTGCCAGAATCTTATGATTTTGATTTTGCCAAAGCTTTAAAATCAGTCTGTGTGCCAGAGCGAGCTGTGCAGAGGGGTCGGTCTGGGTGTGTATTGATCTGAGTGTGTCATTACACCCACGATTTTAGTACCGGACTTTGATTATTGAAGGTCTTCTATTTTGTATGAATTGTGGGTTTGTGGGTTCATTTTAATTTCATTCATTGGAGTATGCTATGTGTATAGAAATTGTATATGTGTGCATTGTGCAAAAGTGTGTAAATTTATGTAAGGACTTCCAAATATTGATATCTAATAGTTTATTTAGATCGGCTAAAAAACAACAAATGTCCTTCTAGATAATATAGTTCGCTAGTGCTAGTATCTATTCGCGGGGAACTTTTTACAAAAATTTTTGTGTGTTTTATTATGAAATTTATAAATATTTTTCATCAAGAGCCAGACAATTTCCTTGATTACCTCTCCCATACCGTATATTGTCTGTGACTATAAGTTTTGTATTAAAATAAATACCCATATGAAGCAGCTATAGAATTAAAAAATAATTAATTAAATTTTGAAGCAGGTTAGTCTGTACTATTTGGTATTTCATATGATTTTGATATTTTGATTTTGAATTGTGTGGGGCACACCTAAAAATATATCAGAACTGTTGTCTCAATTGTTCGAAAGATTATGGGATCCAGTTGGAAGCGGGCATGTTCCAAATTATTAGTTTTAGATAGTAATTGTGACTCACCTCTGACTAAAGTAAAACCATGTTGAACAACTACAAAATGAGTAATAAGGGTAGGAATGTAAACTCTAATGGTCACTACAACCAATCCTGATCTATTGTGGATTCTAATGTTATTAAAATTGTCTACGGATAGTCATGAACGGTAATGTCATGTTAGATATGAAATTTTAGGCTACTTGAGGAAAGTCTCCCGTACTATTGGAATTGCAATGTATGAAATTGTATGTAACAAAAATATCAACATGATACCAGTGACATAAAAAAATTAAAAAAAAAATGATTGTACAATTTTGTTACGTCACAGAGTTCACAAGATCACAGAGTCACATTTTTATAATGATCTATTAAGATATTAGATTATTATGATATTTTATTATTAAGATCATAAAGCAATTATCAACAGAACAAATTAAAAATAATCTATGACTATTATTATATAATTATTATGGTAAAGGGCATCTAACCTTTTTGGCGTACGTAGTACAGGTCCCGCCATTTTGAAAAAATCAAATTTCACAAGCCAGTGATAAAATGTGTCAATCGATAGTCTCAAGTCACTACAATAGAAAATAATTCAGTGATATTCTTTCCGATATATTTGATATTTACGCCAGATCCCTACATAAAAATGTGAAGAAACCCTGTTAGCAGTTTATAACAATATGCCATTGTGTTCTTTGAAATAAAGGAAATGATATCGTCTTTTGAAGAAAATCCATACACTGATGTTAATCATTAATCAATGATTAGTTTTATGATTCGATTCTCATTCGGTTGTTTGTACCAAATTTTTTCTAAAACTTGTGTGTAAATTTCGGTTGTGATGTAATTGAAGAGAAAAATCTTAATTGTATTGTATTAAAATCTAGTATCTGCCTGCGATTTCACCTGCGTGGCGGGCAATATCTGACCGGACCATGGTCTAAAGCGACGAAATTCATTTGAATATTTCGAACTATTTTACGCCCTTGTCTGGTGGATTAGCTAAGCAACTCCTGTGCAACAGATCATACTTTGTATTTCAATATCACAATGATTGCGATGCTAAACCATCGATGGGAAAGTAAACTCAGAATAAAGAAATTTCCCTAATATTGTTGAAGATGACTAAGAATGTAATTTCTGAAATAATATGTTACTTTTTTTGAAATATGCTATCCTGGTACTTCAATAATTACATTGAGAATTAATTATTTATGTTGTAATAATAACGATTAATCATATAAGCAAATGTAACAAATACTTTCTACAGTGAAAATTAAATCATTCATTATTATTTTAACACTAAATATTTAATTTTTAAATCGAATTGAGTTCTGTTAAATTTGACTGTGAGTGCTGTTTACTTAAGAAAATTGTATTATTAAAGTATTCAAAACAGAAAAATGAAATAAAGAAATCTTACTTGAAGAGTGTTTAATTACCTTTAAAAATATGTACCAATTATTTTATACATAAAACTTCTAACTAAGGATTTAATATAGAAAACGTTTAATCATTACTGGTTAACGGGAATAAACTGGAAAAGGAATGGAAAAAATAAGTCTTTTGTATCACAATAATTTATTTTTACAAATGAGTTATGGATCACAACAGTTCTCACAAGGTAATGAATCTTCGAGTTTAGTTGAGAAAATGTTAAGATGAAAAAACCTTGTAGTAAAATGAAACAAAAAATAATACAATACAGTAAAATGAAAACTCACGATTGAGTTGGAGCGGAAATCGACGAGTCGGTTCCATTAAACTATAGACAAGTCCATAAGAAACTTAAGTCGCAAGATTTGAGCTCATCGTAAACATTCCACTACGTAACAATTTCACTATCTACTCAACAAC
Source organism: Spathilepia clonius (assembly GCA_018250295.1). Classification (NCBI taxonomy): domain Eukaryota; kingdom Metazoa; phylum Arthropoda; class Insecta; order Lepidoptera; family Hesperiidae; genus Spathilepia; species Spathilepia clonius. Next base: position 6,762 of record DWRA01001894.1, read on the forward strand.
CCGAAAGCGGTCACTCTTAGTGATAAAATTTCAAATCGTACATCAACCACGACAACAAGCTATACCGATATGGAATCTTTTGCGACTACATACACAAATTTTGGTCCCACCATTTTGGGTCAACACGCCGACGGCATCCTCCTACCTACCGTATCGAACTACGTAACGTAAGTCGTAATTACTCTGTTAAAAACATCTAAACACTTACAGGCTAACAATATAATTTCACGCGATGCGATTGGACACATTAACAATTTTTTTTTATTAACTAAGTAAGTGTGGGGGCGCCGAGCGTCGCCGGCCGCTCTCCGCATCAATAAATTAACGTCGCGGGCGGACCGCGGCTCTCAGTATGTACAGCGGAGCGGGAGCGACGCCGCAGCCCCGCCGCGCGCTCTCATTATGCTTTTTGTACCGTCGCTGTAGGAGCGCGATTACCACACGAACTCGACTTCTTCGGCGGCCAAGCGATTTGCACTAAGCGACTATTCCCCGAATTATGCTAAAATGTAAGCTCAATATCGTCGACAAAGTACATGCACGTAGCTTATATTACATAAAATAGGTAAACACTTCGACACGTAAACGGTTGGCACATCCTCCCTAATGGAGTCACGATTATAAAAACAGGAAAAAATATTCGTAACATATCCGTATCGTCCACGGGCGACCACGCTTGGCTGGCGCGAGTTCGGGTAATCGGGCCCCTACGATAAGAATATACAAGAGAACCTACACTAAATATTTACATGGCCACACGCGGCTCGAGTCGCCTGGCGACGCTCGCAACGTCGACGCTCAGCGGCGAAGCAATTTACAACAGGTCAAGCTGGCCCCGAAGCGAGCGATCGCGATATCAACACACGAAAGGATCGTAACGACACGACATCGGTCGGAGTCAAAGAACATCAACCGCGCTAGTCGGTATCGTATCACCGGGCCCGCCGAGGCGCAATCACGTGCCACCGTTCATTCGTACAGTTCATTCGTCGTCCCGCGCGGCCCCGCAGCACTGCCCGAGCGCCCGCTTGAACAGGCGGTGCGCGGCGGGCGCTCGCCGCTAGCACAGCACGGCGCGGTCGGGCCGCGGCCGCAGGCACGCGCCCGCGCAGCCGCACGAGCACTCCGAGCCGTGCGCGTGCGCGTGCCCATGTGCATGCCCGTGCCCGTGCGCGTGCGACAGCTTCGCGGGCTTCTCGTAGTCCGGCTGGAACTTCTTGCATAGTGCTAACACCGACGGAGGGTGAGGATGCGACTTGCGCGATACCTGCAATTGAATATAATAAATTGTTAAAAATTACGTTCTATATAAAGTATACCATTCAAATATCATAAGTCAAATGTTATGCAAAAGTTAGTAACGTGTATTTGCCTTAGGTGTGGAGGGTGCGTCGGGGAAGGGCGGCGAGAAGTCCCGCGCGTGCGCGTGCTTCAGCGGCTTGTCGCGCTCCTCCGCCTCCGCCGGCGAGCTCGGCCGCACGTCTGCTTCTGATACAATAATAACATTTTATTAGCATATAATAAATAAGATAGCTGATTTATTTTGTAAGTAAATAGTAGAAAAATAAACAATACACACGTGAATACAAAACTGTTCTACTAAACTATTCAATTGTTAGTTTACTTTTAATTTTATTTATTTTATTTTATGTTTACTTCGTTTTTTATTTATATAATTTCAGATTCTCATTAAATTAACATTGAATATTTCTTACCTGTATCGTCGTGCGTGCCGTTTGTGCCGTTGCAACCGTTTACAGCTTCGTGTCCGTTGCAACCGTTGACGTTGTTGTGTCCGTTCACTTCTGTGACGCCATTGACGCTGGCTCCGTTGACGCTGACGCCATTAACTCCATTAACGCCCTTGACGCTCGCGCCATTAACGCCATTAACGCTGGCTCCGTTGACGCCGTTAACGCTAGCCCCGTTTACGCTGGCTCCGTTAACGCCATTAACGCTGGCCCCGTTCACGTTGACGCTGTGGGTGAGGCGGTCGCTGTCGTCGTCGTCGCTGCCCAACTCGGTAGCGCCGAATCCAACGCCCACAATAGCGCTGGGGATGTCCGACTCGTCTTTCAACCAGGGGTGCTCCAGGCACTCTTCCACTGTGAGACGACCCCTGAAATATGACAATAAAACGCCCATAAAGAACAGTTCACAGTGACAAAGAAACGTTTTAATATAATAAAAAGTTCATACTAGACACAAACTCCACAAGGTATGTAAATAAATTAGTTTGACAAAATTGGTAAAAATTGAGTAATATAATAATTTTAATTTTGAAATTCTTATCTGTCCCCGAAAATACTCACTTTGGATCAACAACTAGTGTCTCCTTGATGAACTGTATGGCGCGCTGCGAGACGCCGCGGAAGAGGTCCCGCGGGAAGGAGAGCTGGCACTGCGCGATGTTCAGGTACGTCTCCTGCTTGGTGTCGCCGGCGAACGGCGAGTACCCGCTGAGCAGCACGTACGCGAGCACGCCCACCGACCAGATGTCCGCCGCGAGAGACAGCGGCTCGTACGACAGGATCTCTGGCGCTAGAAAAGATTAGCAAGCGAAATCAGTATAAATATGCTTAAATCCGTTCGTTCGCTGGTTAACTGCAATTTCCAATTAATGGTAATTTACTAATAACATAGTAAAAGATAGGACGACGACACTAAAGGCGGTAAATAAAATTTAAGTTGTAAGTTCAGTAAAATTTAGCGAGTCAGTCAGCCATTTAAAAATAAAAATGACATTTTGTAAGCCCAAATAATTATTAACAAACTAACAAACTATTTTCGCGGATTTTCTATTTATTCTTATACTCTTTACCTGCGAATGGGTACAAATGTAAATACTATATCTATAGATAACTACAAAAATCGTTTAATCTTCAGAAGAATCCGGCACGAAGAATCCATATTTACGGTTATTGCCATAAATTGCAAATTCGAAATTTTTACTTTTGTATGTCCTTCATAATGTGCAATGATATTTGTTATCACTGTTATAACTAAATATATCGAAATCAATGCAACATGAACTAAAACTGGCTATGTACCTTACACAATCACGTCACAAACGTAACCAGATTAGGTATCTACGAATTCTGTCATTTTGTTCTCTGTACCACGTCGTGCAAGTCGAGTTATTGCATCCATCATTTCGGACAGACCGTACTAGTACGTACTATCTATTATATTACGAACCGCATAATCGGCATCGTAATGTGTAATCTCCACGGATACCATGGAATTAACCATTGTTACGGCCAGAGGAAAGTGGATCACGCATCGCAGTGATGCATGGCTTGTAATTACGCAAACCCATGACACGGTAATGCTATTATGGGATTTGTTATTTAACGTCTTCAAAGATCCATCCGAGCAGATATAATAATGATTAATGGACACGAGATTGCTGAAATGTTACTACTTTGGAACGTGTTTGAATGTAGGTACGATAATTTTGAAGTTTAACCTTTACTCCGCCAAAGGTTTCATCAGTTTCTGTATTCAATTTAATATCTTTGTCATAGTTTTAATGGTAATCTGTATTATCTAACATTACTTTAAAATCAATAGTGGTGGCAACAAAACAACATAAATAAGGACAAAGTCGCAAATTTTCTTTACTGTATCAAATGTTTGAACCAAACTGAGTCAAAAGTGAAAATATAAAAATGAACATGATAAAACTAAATCGTAATAAGTGACTACGTAAACGACATGAAGATAACAAGTACTAATATTTATAAGTTAATAACACTTTACAAAATGTACCTGATATATCGTCGATGAGCCATAATAAGCCTATAAATTTACAAAAACAAAGCCAGTACGCTCACCAACATAATCCCTCGTGCCCAATATTTCTCTGACGTGAGCGCCGGGCTGGATCGCGCGGCTGATGCCGAAGTCGCAGATGAGCAGCTCCTCCCCGCCGGCGGAGAGCAGCAGGTTCTGCGGCTTCAGGTCCAGATGGGCCACGCGGCGCGCGTGCAGGTGCGCGAGCCCCTCCAGCACGTGGCGGAGTGCTCGCCGCGCCGCGCCCTCCGACAGCCGCTCCTCCTCGTCCAGCAGACGCTGCAGCTCGCCGCCGGCGCACAGCTCCAACACTATGGCCACTTCTGACCGGGTTTCGTATACCTACAAATTACATAACAGCTGTTGTTGATTTTCCAGATCGTCATTAACCCATTTTATTATTCAACTGCGTTTCCTCCAAGAATGAGAATGATATATGAAGTGCACGGGAATTTAAAACTGAACATAGTTAAATAATTATAGTATATAGTGGACTGTTTCTAAAACCATCACAACAAAGCCTTCATTACTATTGAGAATATTTTTATCTTTATGTTTCTATTTGCACTTAAAAAAAACTCCTCCAAAGCTACTACATATAAACACTGCATCGAAACTGTTACGTATACTCCGGTGTTGATGTCAACAGTTACAGAATTAGAAGATTCTTCCATTAACATTTTACGTCTCGTAACCGTTGTTTTTGCATGTTTACACCACGCACCTAATTAGCATAATATATGAATACCTCGAGTCTTTAATCCCGGACTTAATTACGATAATATATTGCACCTATGAATGTCTACACTTCCTCATTAACGCCCGTTTACTATGTAGCTAATTTGTAGCCCATTAATTTTGTCAGAGCGATGTACTACCTACGTTCAAAACACTTTAAAGTCCGTCATCGTCGTCCATCGCCATTACTGTGGCAGTCGGCTTTTGTGTCTTGATTAACATCCGTTCCAATCTATATTCGATACACTCGATACTACTACGTTTAAACACTCCAGCAGTAGCAGTAGACATTGTTTGACCAAGTCCTCATAGTTTTATTAATTGTTGTGCCTAAGTCAATCTTCTCTACATGTATGATGTAGAGAAAATTGGCTTGGAGATCCATAAGCAGTAGACTTTTTTTGTAACTGACTATTTGTTATGTGTACAAATAGTAGTGTGTGAAAGTCTACTGGTTATGATTTCATGGACTTATGGATAAATGGGTTCTCAAGCCTCACCTCGTGTAAGCGCACGACTCGCGTGCAGTCGGAGCACAGGGCGAGCACGGCGACCTCGTGCTGGATCTCGCGAGTGGTGTCCGCCGCGCGCCGCCTCTTTCTTATGAACTTCGCCGCGTACTCCTCGCCGGACACCAGGTGGCGGATCTTGCGCACCGACGCGAATTTACCTCTGCGGAGAAGAAACAAACAAGTTAGGTTAGAACTTTCTGTGTGCAAGGTTCTTTAGGTACCGGTATTTTGGTTTAATTGTCACATCATTATTTTTTTGTATAAAACTGAAGCAAGTGGGAATATAATATTGATATCTATAATAGGTAAGCATTTCCACAACGAATCGTACTCGTAAACCTACCAGTCTAACACCAAAAGATCATCTTCCCGGACGAGCCAGATTAGAAGTTTACTGTCTAGCGCTAAACCAACAAATAAACCCAAATCACCGCAAGTTACGCAATAAACCGCGCGTCAACGGCGTCCAGGGATTTGCGTGGCGCATCGAGCTGATGCGCATAATTTGTGGACTCGTGTAATTGGGCAATTTCGGGGCGGACAAACTGCCAACGATAAACATCTCGAGTAGCGGCCGTTAGCGGGTATTAGTCACAATAATTACCCCCGCGCATGAAATACGCGGAGTGCGGCCGGGCGTACGCCGCTTAGCACCTTCGTTGTGGATTTTGTCAATTACCGTGTAAACGGAATGTTTTTGTGAGACCTGAATGGTCTTACGGTCGGTCTCTGATACACAATCCAAGAGAAAATTAAAGCCGATAAGGGCATAAGTACAGCTAAATGATGCAGAGAAGGGAAATTAAAGAAGCCCATTTAACGATTATAGGAGCCGATAATGTCGAGTTTGACCAATAAGGGTTTCGAAAAGGACTTGTAATTGATCTTGATCTGAAGTTTTGTGTTCTTGCGATTCTTTTGTAAACGCTTGTGTAAAAACCTGCAATTGGACAATTATCTGTTTTGTGGTTTAACCCCTTTATTTTTGAGTACCATACTCTGTAATGAGAAAGTAGATTTTTTTAAAATTTATTAATATAAAATACAGTAACAAATGTTGTCTTATTTAACTTTGATTGTGTAACATGGAAATTGCATAATTATGAAACCTAACATAATCATAATACAGCGCAGCACCGCGGATAATTCTCAAACTGCGCATCGCAACAAGGGACTGTGCGCAGCGCAGCTAATTCCAAGCGGCGCATAAATCTGCGCTTTCGTTGCGCGCTCGCAATTAGCGCGCGGGAGCCGGCCGGCGCCGGCGCTCCGCTAAGCACGCTGTCAACGCTTTTGCGCTGGGAACGCCAAACGGAGACCGCTTGCCGGGACACTCGTTAGAACACTTCTCAGACGATGTTGATCATCGGAACATCAGAATGGATTACGCTAATGATATAGAATACCAGATGGTTAAATCATTTTTTCACGAGAATTAGAATATACATGAAAAGTGGTACATAACACTTGATTAGGAAAAAATAATATAGGTACGCAGTAGAAATGAACTCATGAGAGATTTTCTTGGATTTTTGGTTTTCAGAGGACCGCATACCGTATACGTGCTGAGAAAGACGTAACCCGAAGAGAGCTTGAGTATCAAAAAGCTTAGCAAACACTATTAAAGTCATTCACTCTAATTAAGACAAAATCATAGCACGATAACATGACAGAGCCCGATGACAATCAATATCTTCACGATGCACACGCATGTGTTTATCATTCCCATTTCGTTACTGAAATTCACAATTATCCCGATTCGAACGGTTCACCAGTTGGTATACGTAATTTAAGCTCGACCCGAGTACATCGTGATGTATCGTAGCGAATTTTATTACCTAAGCGGGAATGCGGCTAGGCTAATGAAACACAACAAAACCGCCCGCATCCCCGCGAAAACAACGTGGAATGTGCGAGAACATCAAAGACTTCGCTTGCATTATTCCAGAGTTGAACGTATCGATGGATGCGTTTTATGAGCCGTTGCAAGTGGAAATGTTGCTTGAGACGCGTTCAAATCGACCAACTGTAAACTGGTTGTCTTTTTGGGAATTTGAACATAATTTAAATGTTGTATATATTATTACATAAACTGATACAGTAGAATTAGATCACCGTATGCAATACTTGATTACAGTCGAAAACAGAGAGTAACCAAATCAACCCAAATTAGGATTGCTACTAAAGGTTACCCACGTAGCCTTTATGATCAGCAAACCGATCAAACCAGAACTGTTGACAAAAAGCAAATAACATAGTTAATTAAAATAACGGTCCCGAAGAACGACCTGTAAGGAACGAATTGTAGTAAAAAGAATTGTAGATCAATTAAAATAACAATTTATGTGATTGGGTGGCAAATAATAATGATGACTGAATTGTACGTATTTTTATTATCCGCTTCTTCATCAAGTTAAATACCCTTAAATTATATCATCATAGATTAGATCAAAAAAAGAAAGCCCAAAGTCGCACCCTTATTTCCTTAAATGACGCTCGAACACCCCTGAAAGATTGCGACCCTCCTAGATTTTGAATCAGGCTAAAGGAGCAAAATAAACAGATTGTGCCCACATAATAACAAAAGGTAGGGCGAGCCCGGGCAAAGGGCGTTGAACAATCAATACAGTTGCCCTACAAACATCCCCAAAGTAGGTCAGGCCCTTCGGGTGAGTGTGGTGGTAGTGGTTTATCTTTTTAATTATAGGTGATAATAGCGATGCTTTATGTACTCTTAAGAAAGGTAAGACTAACCAATTAAATCTACGCTTTCTATACTCAGTTGTGTGCGGGAAAAAGAGTCCAGTAGCCAAAAGTAGATCCTTAACGGGTCTCCGAGATGATTTTTTAAAATAAATGAAGTGGCTAACGGTGATTTAAAATGGTAAATTTCAAAGTCCTTACGTTGTCTACAAATACACTATAAACAGCCCATTTTAAAAATTGACCAGATTGCCGAGGTTTAACTAATGTTAGACGTTTCATTAATTTTAACATTATGGCATTTTTATAGAAGCAACTCATCAAGACAATAAATACACGTAAAGGTGGTAAAAAAGTCTTTAAAACTTTCAAGCGTCAAGGACCCAAAACTTACTTAAAAATAGGTTACAAAACCCATTTACAAAATGAGATCACCGTCCCAAAACTCCAAAACAACATCCAAAGGCTGCGAGATTGGCCATAAACACTGTAATCAGTTACGGGCAAGCAGATGCGCCTGCGCATACGGTGCGAGGGATTTTCGGCGAACAGTGCGCACCTGCCCGACAGCTGGCCCACAACCGACCGAAAAACGGACGGAGCGAACCAGCTTGCCGATTTCGACCTGATACCTTTAATGTTGCCAGGTAACTTGTTTAACGGAATACTAAAATAAATGTATAGACTGTTAAGCTCTGAAATCTTAGTCGTGTTATCTTTATAAAATTGAAGTAACATGTAGTAGTCTAAATAAAATACTACAAATAAAATATATACATGACACCAGTTCTATATTAGCTGAAGCGCATTAACTAAATTAATATGCTTCGTATAAACGTCTATGCCATATTGCCTTATCTTTGTCTTTTTAATTATTTATCTTCTTAATGCTCTTTTGAATGACACCATTATTTTTTTATTTTTCGTTTTGACATTATCGTTCGTTTCATTTTGTATCT